>CAUJRU010002483.1:0-75295 GCA_963277665.1 Viscum album
GATCAATGGTGGTCATTGATACAAAACAGATCGGAAGATGATGAATTATCAGATATGGAATGTAGAGAGTTCAAAGAGCCTTTCTTAGAAAAATACTTTCCTCATGACCATCGAGCTGATATGGAAAGGCAATTTCTGAGTCTGAGAAAAAAGGAGGATGATAATGTTTCAATGTATGAGGATAACTTTACAAGGTTATCAAGGTATTCATGAGAGTATATACATAACCCACGAAGTAAGATTGATCGTTTCTTTGATGGGTTAAAACCATTTCTCCATCGACCATTAGTCTCACAATCCTTCTCGTCGTACGAATACATTGTCTCAGGTGCTATCAAGACATAATAGGAATTCTCTTAGTCGTATGAATTAAATGGAAAGCAAGAGATGAAGAGATCCGTTGATCAATCTGGGAATGGAAATTAGGGGAAGAAGGGAAAATATGAATATCCATCCTATAGTAAATGTGGGAAGAATCACCCTGGTACTTTCTTGAAGGGAACGAGAGTGTGTTACAAGTGTGGTAAAAAATCCCACCAAGCTCGTGATTGCAAGGGGAAGAAGGAAGCTACCAATTTACAATGCTAAAATTGCATGGATATGGGACATTATGCAAATGAATGTCCTAAGAGTTAGGGGAACTTACCTCAGAAAAGGCCAAGGGATCAAGGTCATGCTTATGCTATCACTACTGATGAGGTAGAAGCTCCGAAAGATATGGTGGCAGGTAAATTAATGGTTTCCTCAAGTTTAGCAAATGCATTATTTGATTATGCATCATCGCATTGTTTCATATCTTCCCATTTTTCTGAGAAAATTAGATATTTCCAATTTGATTTAAAAGGGAGTTTTCAGTTAAAACTCCTAAGGGAAGTATCATTATCCGCTGATCTCATCGTCATACCTATGATTGAGTTTGATATAATCCTCATTATGTATTGGCTTTCAGAGCATGATGCAAATATTTATTGTAAGAAGAAGGAGGTTAAAATTTCTGTTGTTGATGATAAGGAACACCTTATCTTTAGAGCAGAATCATCACCACTTAATTCTTATCTAGATCCCCCCTATAGATCAACTAAATCAATTATTGGGGATGAAGAGAATGAAATTACTATGGGTGAGGAAAGGAATGTTCAAATAGAGGATGTACCTATTGTGAAAGAATATGTAGATGTGTTTTCGGAAGATTTACCTGGACATCCTCCATAAAGAGAGGTTGTGTTTTCCATTGATTTAATTCCTGGATCACGTCCTATATCAAAGACCCCTTATAGAATGGCCCCTGTTGAATTAGTGGAACTAAAGAAATAGCTAGAGTAATTTTGTAATAAGGGATTTATTCACCCTACTATTTCTCCATGGAGAGCCCATATTCTTTTTTATAAAAAGAAATATGGATCTATGAGGTTATGTATCGACTACAGGGAAATAAATGCTACAACAATAAAGAACAAGTATCCCCTACCTCGCATTGATTATTTATTTGACCAACTGCATGGAGCTCAATACTTTTATAATATTGAACATTGATCTGGATACCATCAATTGGGTGTGAAAAAAGATGAAATTCCGAAGACAACATTTCAAACCTGGTACGGACATTACGAGTTTACAGTAATGTCATTTGGGCTGACTAATTCACCCTCTGTGTTCATGGATCTAATGAATAGATTTTTCAAGGAATATCTCGATGATTTTTTGGTGGAATTTATTGATGATATCTTTATATACTCCAAAAGATTCGAAGATCATGAAAATCACTTGTGCATTGTCCTGATGACTCTTAGAAGGCATGAATTATATGGGATGTTTAACAAGTGTGAATTCTGGCTTCAGGAGATTTCTTTTCTAGGCCATCTTGTTTCCAAATATGGGATCTCTTTTGATCCTTTTAAGACCAAGGAAATCCAAGAATGGCCAGCACTGATGAGAATAACTGAGGTACACAGTTTTATTGGTTTAGCAGGTTATTATCGATTTTTCGTCCAGAATTTTTCTCGGTTGGCTAACCCGTTAACGAAGCTCACATGTAAAGGGGTTAAATTTATTTGGACAAAATAGTGTGAGGAATATTTTTAAGAACTAAATAAAATATTATTAAATGCTTCTATATTGACTCTACCATCGGGGAATGATGGGTTTGTCATTTATAGTGATGCATCGAAGAAAGGACTTGGTTGTGTCCGTAAGAAGAATGATAGGGTTATTGCCTATGCACCACGTCAGTTGAAAATTCCTTAGCAAAACTACCCTACTCTTGATCTCGAGTTAGCAGTTGTGATATTTTCTTTTCTGATATGGAGACACAACCTCTATGGTGAAAAACGTGAGATTTATACTGATCATAAGATTTTGAAGTATATTTTCTCACAAAATGAACTGAACATGAGGCAAAGGAAATGGCTTGAACTACTCAAGTATTATGATTTCACAATACACTACCACCCGGGGAAGGATAATAAGGTGGAATATGCTTTGAGTAGAAAAGATCTTGGAGTTTTGAAAATGATGAAAATTGAAAGGGATCCTATTTTCATGAATCTAGTAAAGTTGGATATGGGAATCACCATGGGAGGTGAAACATAAATGGTTTCCAAACCATCTTTACTATAAATGATTAAGAGTTCTCAGACCAATGATGAAGAATTTCAAAAGAAGATTAAAGTAGTGAATGATGGGAGATTGAGTGACAATCTGTATGAAGATGGAATTTTGATATTTGGGAAGAGACTTTGTGTTCCTGATATAGCTGATCTAAAAAGGGAATTGTTGGATGATTCTCATAGTTCAAATTTCTTTTTACAAAATAGGAGAACCAAAATGTATAGATATTTGAAGGAACATTTTTTGTGGGACAACATGAAGAGGGAGATTTCTGATTTTGTGTCAAGATGTATGGTTTGTCAACAAGTGAAATCTGGAAGGCAACAGCCTGGAGGAGTCATGCAACCTCTTCCAATACCTGAGTGGAAATGGGATAATATCACGATGGACTTTGTCATGGGACTACCAAAGAATCCTAGACGGAATGATGCAATATGGGTTATTGTTGATCGTTTTACCAAGTCAGCACATTTTCATGCTGTAAGAGAAGATCTACCACTGGAACGTCCAACAAGAGTATATATTAATGAAGTTGTGAGACTTCATGGAGTACCCCTTTCGATTGTTTCTGATCATGATCCCCGTATTACTTCAAGATTCTGGAAGAGCCTTCTGAAGTCCATGTATACGGAACTTCGTTTGAGCACTACATACCACCCTCAAATAGATGGGAAATCAGAATGGACTATTCAATCCTTAGAAAACATGTTGAGATCCTACTCACTTGACTTTCAGGTGATGTGGGATCAATATTTACCTTTGTTTGAGTTTTCCTATAATAATAGCTTCCATTTAAGTATTCATATGGCACCATATAAAGCATTATACGGAAAGAGATGTCACACACCAACCTATTGGGATGACGTTGGTGAAAGAAAACTTGTAGGCCTAGAACTGGTGGTGGAAACGATGGAAAAGGTGAATGTAATCCAAAACCACATTAAATCAGCTCAATGCAGGCAGAAGAGCTATGAAGATAACCGAAGGAAGGATTTGGAATTTCAGGTGGGAGATCATGTTTTCTTGAAGGTATCTCCATGAAAGGGAGTTGAATGTTTTGGTAATAATGGTAAACTGAGTCCCAGGTACATCAGTCCATTTGAAATTCTATAATGAATTGGGGATGTAGCTTACCGTTTGGAAATTCCACCAAGTCTCTCCAAAGTTCACGATGTGTTCCACGTATCACTGTTAAAGAAATACATGTCTGACCCAACACATATACTCACCTTTGAAAAATTAGAACTGGAACCTGATCTATCTTATCGCGAAGAGCCCGTCAGGATTCTTGATAGAGAGAACAAGTACTAAGAAACTAGATAACTTGTCAGGTAAAATTTTTGTGGAGAAACCATATGATGGAAGAAGCAATGTGGGAACCTGAGGAACTTATGATGTAGAACAACCCGAGTCTTTTCATGATTTAGTATTCTAGAAATTTCTATGAAGAAATTATTTGAAGGGGGTTGAATATAACACCCCAATCTTCCACGGTACGTTTCTCTTTGAATAATACATTAGCTTGTGTTATACGCAACTTCAAGTTCTAACACACACCTCAACCAATCAAACTAGCCGTTATGAATAGTAATACATAGTTTTGAAATTTTATAAATTTTATCTTTCAAAATGGACTTCATTTTTGGATTTGGAATATCGAAATTATCCTAGGGTGAAATTTTGGTATTTTTCTGAAAACATTCAATTTTTTATGAATAGTGAAAAAAACATTGAGTTGTAGTTCACAACAAAATTTTTATTTAAAAAATTATTTATATTATTTAGATATAATTAATGTCAAAATGGATATATAGTACCTATATAATTTCAATGTAATTCATTGGAGTTAGTTTAGAATCATTTTAGATATATAAAAATTTTATGGAACTTTTCACCATCTTTTACCCACCTCCTAAGAGAATTTAGAAATTCTCATAAAACATAATTTTACCACTTCTGTGAGTGGAATTTCAAAAATCTGAGAGACATGGTTAATATGAAGGAGTAAAATATGGTTCAATAAGAAGAAAATAATTTTTGGTGAATAGTAACTTTTTACTTTTATTTAACACGGTTAAAAGTAAATAGGGTAATTAAGGGTAAAAATGATATTAATATTACCCAAACACATTTCCTAATTCTATTATACAAGTTTATATCGACCAAAAACAACATTATGAATAAAATATTATCATTTATGTCCACTTGTATAAGATTATGACATTTATTATTATTTAATTCAAAGAAGAGTTAAAAGACTAAAAATCAATGTCTAATAACTAAAAAATTTTTAATATAGTGTTATACATAAGATAAATTCAGTTATAAATATTCATTATAAATATAAAAATATTTCCTAGATAATGGTATTTTATTTATAATTTTTTTACATTAAATATTTTATGTTATTTATGACACAATGGTGATGTAGTAATTAACTAATTAATGAAATATTAAAATAATTGATATTATAAATATCAAAATAAATGTAATTTGAGACTTTTTATGAATTCCTATAATAATATAGGTTAATATGAAATGATGTTATTTATTTATTTATGAGTTTTTGAAGTAATAATTCTGCTATGATTTTCACAAAAATCAAATACCAAATAGTGTCAAAATTGACATAAAAGAGTTTTTAAAGAAAATATTATATTATTAATTGATATTCAATTCTAAAAAATATAAGGTTCGGCCCAGAGACATATATTATGATAGCTGGATCATTAATGGACCACTTGGGTGTCTCTTGGAAGTATATATAATGTTTATTAACTATATAATATAAAAATACAATGTGACAAGGTAAATGTCAAACTAGTTAACTAAGACTTAAAACTAAACGATAAGGATAATATAGTGACCGAAACCTATCTAAAACCTATTGGTTGAGTGGCGTACGACCCATACCCACCATAACCTTTAAATAATCCACTTTTGAGCCATTAGAAACCGAATATGAATTTATTATTAAATAATATTTCTAGCTTTTCCAAAGGTGCCCCTCACCCCTCTTATAAAAGGGCAGTCCTTCTTCTCTCAAAGTTACACCTTCAAATCCGTTTGGATCGACACAAATCTACCCAAATATCCTCCCCACTTCCCTAACTTCAAACTAGAGGCATTATTTTGATCAGAAAGCCATCTTAAGGATCCATTTTGATCAAATCAAAAGGAAGAACACAAAGAAGATGTAATGTTTTCACCACCCTCTTTCAATTTCCTTTCTTCTTCAACTTATTAATTCCTTTTATTTCCATTATAAAATAATAACTCCAGTATATTCTACATACAGTGATGTTATTATAAATATGTAACACCAAAATTCATTATTCTATCCATCCCTTTATGACATGTCACCATACGTGCGTACGTATGGCCTACCGTCTCCACGTCGTGGTGTAATTGTTATTCTATAGATTATTATTTAGATGGGTATAATAATGATGTATAATTAATTTAAATAATAAATATTACATGATAATGATTCTTTAAATATGATATAACATCCAATTATATATTATTTTAATAACAAAAGAATGATATTGTCGCTCGTGCGTACGTACGGATTACCGTCTCCACGAACGTGATGCGATACATTCCCCATCGTATCCATTCAAGCCTAATTCTCATTAGATGATTAAAAATAATGTTTAAAAACTTGATATAATTTTGTTTATGAATAATATACAACATATCCATAAAAAACATGGCTTCTGTGACATAACATATAAAATAAAATGAATAAGTTAACACCCGAAACAACGATAATACAAAGATATTATTAACAAAGTAGTATTAAAAGATCATATATGATATCATATTAATGTATATGAATATTGTATAACTTAAAATCTATTAATTCACCATTATACAGGAGGTCAACCTACCCTTATCCAAGGAAATGTACAAGGTAAGGGTTTATTTCACAATCTCTTCATTATCCGAGGTTGTTTATACATGATTATCTACTGGGACCTCTTTATCTATCACATCCATGTTTCTTAAAAATGTATTCCATAGCATTATTACTATTTACTAGACAATGGGTTAAAGTCATTTATAATGTTGTTTGAATTTTATAAAATGGTTTGAAAGGAATCTTTCTTTCATTTTCCAAACAAGGTCCTTTTTACCCTTTTCAAAAAAATTAAGGTAAGAATGCTTTTTTAACATATACTGCTGGTGTGGCTATTTTCTGCCATTATAAAATCGTCGAAGGTACCCTTACAAGATTATAAGAATATTTTCAATGTAAATTTTTTATTTTATAATCATGTGACATTTAATTGATTTAAGAAAATAGATATTTCGATCAAATAGTTTTGATTTCATCTATGTCAACATCCTTTGATGGATTTTAAGCTCATTTAAGTTTATTTATTATGATACAAAACTTCCATATTGTATTGAAGGTTTTGTGATATGTTTGACTGTGGATGTGTTATTTTTATACCATTCATGGTTTATAGAGAAAGTATAGAAATTTCATATGCTAGTTTTAATACAAATGTTTATGTTCTGTTTAAACCTTTTCGAATGAGGAATGCATTGGACTTAATATGTGACGGGTGGAGCCCGCTATAACTCCTCGATGCATCGGTAGGTATCATGAGAGAAAATAGTGTCTTTTCACAAGGCCTTGACAAAATCTTATTTGTAGTCTTGGCACGAGGCCTTGACTATGTGGTCATGATAGTCTGGAATTATGCAATCTATCATTATGAAAGTGGTTTAGGATATTGCATGTGATTATTCGACTAGTAGAATATCCATATGAGTAAGTAAATGGTATTATTTCATTTTATCATTACCATATTTTTCTAAAGTTCAAGTTTAAAAAGATTTTGTTTTAGTTATACATTGCCTTAAGTGTTTATTCTTATTTATGAATGTTCCTGCTATATTGTTATCCTTACTGTGCATCTAAGTTCACCCCTTTCAATGTTTTATTTTTTCCAGGATGTGAAGAAGTATTTTATGATTGACCTGCAGGGATAGTATAAGGGGATATCAGTGTAGAGACAAGATGTTGTCGTAGTTTTCACTTTATGATGTAATGTAAACATTATAAATGTATCTAGTTATTCCAAGAAATATAAACAAATCACTCTTTCAAGACTTGATATTTTGTCATCATTCTAATGTTATGTAATAATGCACCAACATTGGGTAATTGGGGATGGGGCGTTACGATTAGGGCATGAAGGAGTAGCGGTGGGAATGATTTAAACCACGACAAATAAATGAAAGCATCATAATAAAATGACCAACCAATGTAAAACAACTAAACATCATGAAAAAAACATAAACTGAAAACAATACCAAACTATCCCTAACAACCAAAGGATTTTCATGTGACCCCACTGATCACTCATTGATCCCAAAACCCGTCATCACACCACAATGATCAAAATATAGTCAGAACCTTCCCATGAGTTTAGAAATAGAATTGAATGTATAGGGTTGAGTATTGAAACATAATAGGAATTCAGAAACAAATCTATTCCATATTCATGACCATTATATTAAATATCTATTAATTAATTATTTTTAAATATAATTTATACTCCATTGTCTTTAATATATCTTATTTTTAAAAAAAATTATTGTCTCTTTCCCTATCTTCTTTAAACAATTATCTCTTAGTAGGAGAAGTGTTGGGTGTTTCTAAAAAATTACAATGGTAATTGATGTTTGAGATATATATCTAAAAGAATTTAAAAAAACCAAAAATTTAAATACCTAAGGTCTAAACACCCAAAAATAAAATAACAAAGACGAGACCACACAAAAAGGGAAATTGATGAATCAACACTCATGAAATCATACCAGATGATGCCCCTAAATTATCCGCCATATATAAATAAATGTCAAAGAGTATAGGAATATATATGATCTCAAGGGAAAATCTTGGAGATATTAAACCTGGTCCATCTTGTTAGCTTGTATGATTCAATCAAATATCCTCAAATGTTTTTCATACCCTTCCTGGAATAACCTTGGGGCACCACCCCCAATTCGAAGCATGTCCATTCTATGGGGCCCCCAGAAAGAGTGTAACCCTGAACTAGTAAATTAATCATTATTGGATAATATACCAGATATGCTAGGGTATTATGTGAAATTTAAAGTCAGTGTGACCCAAGAAATATACACAATAAAACAATAATAACTAATAATAACAAAACACCACTTGAATGACACAACCACACAACACCTCTAAATCACCCTAAGGGGTATCCCAATGCCTTTGATATATCATCCATTATGGTATGGACCATGATTAGGAACTCTTATACCCATTATTATCTAAGATATTAATATATCCATTCCAAGGGAAGTATTCCAAGATAACCCATTTTTAAAGGTTTCAACCAGGCCTCAACCATTTTTTAAGTGATAAAACATTTCCAAAGAACCCAACACAACACATATAAAACCAAAGTCCAATTTATTAACCCATTAAATAAACCCAAATCACTATTTAGAAACCAACACATATTTTCAATCCAAAAAAAATAATTTATGAACTACAAATCACTTATAGAGGCCAATTGGGAATTATTTCAAACACATGATGTAAAAAGTTTACTAAAACACATTTATAAAATCCATCACAAGGATAAATCCACCTTATTTCATATCAAATAATTGTTCTATGAATCGTAAATCACTATTTATCCAAAAAAACATTATCTAAAAGACAAGATATCAATGGTTCTTTAAATTCAAAAGTAAATGCATGAGGAAAAAAACTTCAAAATCATAGTTATTTGACAACGGAAACCTAAAATAGCTTCAATGTGTTTTGAAGAAGTACGAAAACCCAAAGAGAGGATTAAAAAATTAAAACACTAATTTAAACCCATGTAAAGTCAAACATTGACCAGGTGAACTAAGGGAGAAGAATAACCCAACAGAAAGTGGTTGAATAAGGTAGAGATAGAATAAAATTGAATATAACATTAATGATTTAGCCCTTAAATGATACGAAATACCATTATTTCACCCTATGAAAAGGAGGAGAGGTGTTAGGAATAAGGGATAATTCTCTCTAGGGTCTCACAGATCAAATTTTCTAAAGAGGAGATGATTTTTGGGTTAAAAATTGAGAGGGGTAGAAAGTTAATTTCACATTTTTAATGAACATGGGATCTATTCATGGTGATCCCACACTCTTTGAGAAATATTGGGAAAACTGTGTACCCCTTACTAGAATCACAACGGCTCCCACATGGTTTTTAAACATGGTTTGGAAAACTCTAGGCAAACCATGCAATTTGGTTCTGTCAAAAATTGAAAATCATGAAATGCTTTCAATGTTGTTGATACTAACCATGCTTAATCCATGGGCCCTCATATAAGGACACCCAAAACCCACACAATTAATCATAGGATCCACATGTAATTCACCTAACTATGATCTACCTATGTAATAGTAACTTTTCATGTTAAAAATGTACTATAATTAGACTCAACATCAGGTTTTTTCATGGTTACTCCTTAACTGAGCACCTAAAACATTTAATAGAAGAAAAATATCCCTAAAACAAAATAAAAATGATTCAAAATAACCAAAACACAAGATAATATCCCAATAAAAAAGAATAAATGAAAATAAAAGTTAAATATTAAACCTATGATTTGAAAAAAATAATAAATATAGGTGATCGTAAAGTAAAGATAATTTGGTTGTTGATTAAAAACACTGGAACAACTCACCCCAATTTCCCTCCCCTTCATATTAAAAAAAATAAACACCTCCAAATTCCTTTGATTACTGCACTTATTGATATATAAAACCTTTGATATAAATTAGTAAATATTTTTACATGGATGATGAAAAAAGTTATCTAAATTAAAAAAAATAGGAACATACCTCCATGTGACTATATAAGTAACTAGGTAAAACTAACATCCCAGAACCCCATGGGATGAAATAGCTATTCTAGAACATGAAAAATAGATGGATAAGATAAGTGTGATATAATATATATTAAGATAATAATACATAAACCACACCCCTTGCTTAGGATTTAAATAAATGATCTATTAAATAAATATTTAAGATACAATAATTAAAAGTTGTTTTTAATTTCATTTACATAAAATCAAAGATACAGAATATTGATCAATTATAAACATTTATTATTTCCTTTTAAATGAAAATAATCTCTTATAAAACATTCCCCAACCTATTCCTTGTTCATTTGAAATAACATCTGAAAAACACATTCAAAATCCATTTTGGAAACATCATTTCTCAAAACCATTTTATATTTTTTATAGAAGGAAAACATTCATTGAGACTAGAAAATTTATTAAAATAAATATAATTTCATTCAATAAAAACATATATAAAAAAAATATCTATGCATAAAAAATTTATTAAAAAAGATAAAGGTGTTATTTTGTAATTTGTAATAGAGGGAAGAAACCATTAAACTATCCAAACCATAACAAGCACCATTGGGAATGACCGATGTCTCCTAAGGATAGTTGGGAACACTTATTCTTGATACAAAATTCATGATCTAAATATTTCAATATACAATGTTTTTGGTAAATAGAAAGGATAACATGACGTTGAACTTGTGGGTTAGTTTTTTCCAACCATGACAACATATCCAACATCTTAAAAAGAGTACATGCCTTGGACTAGAGGTGTAGAGTCACCCTTCCATGATACCATGAATTTTATCTATGTTTAATTTAGTAAATAAAGTTTATTAATACAAAGAAAATACTTATACTATTTTTCCCTCTTATGTACCTAGCTTCATAAGTGCATTCATTATTTTAAAACATCACAACAAATTTAAAAATAATGTGCCACTCATAATCCATTTCATACATCAATTACTATATGCATCTTAAAACCATTTCATCTCTTAAAAATCTTGTATAATGAATTTCAAACACCCAAATAGGTAGAAATTTTTATAATAAATCATCTATTACATCATTTAATTGTTCAAATTATTTACAAAACCCACGGTAAAACATCACAAGAAAAATGAGGATGGTGGTATGCCAATCTGACCATTATAATTCAATTTTAATGTATCTATTTTGAAATAAATATAGAATTAAAACCATTTTTAATTCAATTTAATGTTATAAATGGTATAAATAATTCAATTTAGAAATATTTCATTTCTATCCATGTTGAAATACAAAGACAATTTAAGATCCCAATTTCAGAGTTTAAATTCCATCTCATTATATTCATATACAATTACACATATATACATTTATCTGATTACACTGATTCAAATTTTCTCATGACAGTTGGTATAAATAAACACATGTAAAACTATTTATATGTGTATAACCACCATGTTATGAAAAATATCATTTAAAAAATCATCATTTTTTTTCAATACCAATCTTTTAATACAAAATCAAAACTAATTATTCCAAGTAGTAACTTGAAATAAGACAAAATTATTGATATCCAAATGGGAAATTACATTAAAAATATGAAACCATTTAAAAAAATTATAAGCATTTAATAAATGCCATTATGACATTTATTCACCACCTTTCATGCTAGGATACGTGTAATCAATTTAAAATTAGGCACTTTTAAAAGAAAATTCATTCTCACATTAGGGAAACTAAGTTGAATTTGGTTTCCCTCTTCCACGTGGATCTCAATCAGATCAAATAAATTCATATAGTGTGATGAAATAATTAAAAAAACAATAAATCAAGGGTTACAATATTTAAAGGAATATACAAGGTTAATCATACATGGAAGTTTCTGATTCAGACATCCAATGACTAAAATCACCAGAACAATTCTTGAAGAACTTCAATGGGGAAGATAAACCCTCAACTAAAAAAACTCCTATGAAAATAAAATCAAAAATTAAAATTAAAAAACTACTTCTTAGGGTCCAACCTACAAAGAGTAGTCGGAAGGGGAGGGAGGTTAGAATAATAAGGGGAAGTTGAAGGGGGTGGGGTGGAAGAGGAGAGAAATCAATTTCCTAGGATAGAGAAGTGAGTTCGTAAGGTATCCTTATAGGCTATATCGAACCAAATTTTGTGTGTGAGTGCGTCAGGGGGGGGGGGGGGTCCATTGCTGAATGAAAATGGGGGAGGGGTGTATAGATTTTATGAAATGAAAAAGTTTGACAAAATAATACATTCAATAATATTTATCTTCTGGTTTTATGTGGTTTTGATTCATGGTGGGATGAACTATGTGCTAACTGTTCACCTCTCCCTTGAATGTCTGATCACAACGCATGAGAAAGGAACATAGTTAGAGGGGTGGTTAACCAACTATTCATTTTTGTCAATCAAAGTAAATACACATTCACATGGTCTGTCATGTTGTCCATTTAATGTAATGAAACCATGTTCCTGAATAATATTTCAAAAATTTATCATATTTTCTACCAGATCAACACGAATTTAAAAAAAATCAATGTGGGGAGTAAATATGGGAAATTTGTATCATATAATACCCATAAACCAAATATAAAAGGATTTATTTTTTTCTTAATTTGTATATTTATCCCCCCAATATACCCCCTTTATTTTTATAGTCTTCACATTTGTCAATTCCCCACAAGTTTCATCTCCCACCAGCTTCACTTAATATTTTTAATAATCAACATATGTTTGTGGGGCCTTTTATTTTTCTTTAAAATTCCACTATTTATGATTTTCCAACTGCCCTACAATCTAGAACAAAGGACCACTCTATTATTTTATCAATGGTATGTTTAATTGCAAATAATATCTAATTTAAAAGAACTCTTACTATATCTTATTGGTGAAAAATACAATATTTATTTTTAAATTACAAACAAAAAATTTTCCCCATACCTTTTTAGTGGACCAGCTCTATCTATGTTGACTACAATTTGTGTTTGATGATATCTGGGCCATGAAGAAAAAACACACATGGTATTTGTGTTCATTTCCTTCATTTAACAAATTATCCAGTTCTTGATATGCATTTATTATTCATGGATATTAATGATGCATTATATCCCACTCTATTGTCCCATTATACAATATTCCCCAACATGAATGAATAATATCCCTTTAATGGTTTCATAGTTTGTCATGCACAATGTATTTCCCTGACACAATGTTTTGTTTTGTGCATTATAGTTCCATCCAATACATTCTCCAAAAAAATTATTTTTTACTTCAATAACCCGGTAAATATTCATATTTTTTTTATATAAAAAATATACCCAACATTTCAACACACCAATCAACAACCTCATTCCAAACATCATGAGAACAAACATCTCTAGATGCATGTTTTATGGAATATTTATCCTTTTAGTTGTAATTAAGTGATAATTTCCCTTCTTTTCTCAATGATGTGGTTCATCTCAAATTATTCTGTTAAGGATCCTCAAGATCATTTTTGTGAGTAAAAATATTTTATTCTCTTCTTTTATTTAGTATTGGGAAGAGAATTCATATAGACCTAACAATAATAATTTTTTATTTAATTATTTATTGACCCATACTGCATTTTTATGATTCCTTTGTTGGATCGAATAGTCGATATAAAAGTCTATTAGATGGAACAATACAAGAGGGGGGGGTGAATTGTAGGTTTAAAAACCTTTGAGTTTTAGTAACAAAGAAATTAGTTTAAATGAACTTAAACCAATACAAATACAAACACCCACAATTGTATTGAATGTAAAAGGTATGATGTATTGTAATACTATTGTAAAGTAAACAATTGTATTCAAGATGAACACGATAATCAGAGTAATGCAGATATGAATGATTCTACCTTAAAGCGTATAGAACCAATCAATACAATATGTAATAGAATGATTGTAATTGAAACAATTACAATTGAATATGTAAAGAAGAAAGGAAACAATACAAATCCCTTTCTAATACAACAGCAGAAATGTAAAAGTAATACAATTCTTTTTAACCCAAAGAGAAGGGTTATCCTTTCACCTAGGATAAAAGGTCCGTCTCACCAATACCTTGGTGAGCCCTCGATACGACGATCGGCACGTCTGTCTGCCTAACCCTGGCAGCCCTCGATACGAATATTGGCACGTCTGTCTGCCTATCCCCGGCAGCCCTCGATACGATGATCGGCACGTCTGTCTGCCTATCCCCGGCAGCCCTCGATTTTGCAGGTAATCGGCACCTCTGTCTTTCAATTACTTAAAAGCCATCGATACGATGATCGGTCGCACAAAGCTGATGAGAGAAGTCACAGTGTCTCTCTCTAGAATCTTCGTAGTTCACAGAGTCTCTTTTGTTCTCTTCGTTCATCAGTGTGTTCTCAGCTTCAAATGACCTCCTATTTATAGGCCTCGGGTTCCAACGGTCATATTGCCTCCAACGGTCATATTGAAACAGAAAGCACGACATCGTTTTGATTACTATATAACTAACTCAACGACATCGTTTTGTTAGGATAAGAGATATATAGAAATGTAAAACATGAGTACGATTCATATGCAGAGAGAGTTTTTGACAAAGTACCAAAACAAATAATGATCATCTGAATAGCAGAGTCAGTACGATACGATTGACAGAGTCAGTACGGTACGATTGACAGAGTCAATACGATATGATTGACAGTCAGTTCGATACGTTTGACAGAGTCAGTACGATACGTTTTGGTCGGTACGATCAGCATCGTACGATACGATAAACATGATACAAGACAATTGTAATAAACAAACATATGATAGAATACATTTGTGATTTCCAAAACATGATATAGAAGTCAAAAGAGGACTTTTGACTTAACAATCTCCCCCTTTTTGGAAAGCACAAACACACAAAGTAAATGAAACAAGAAATACTTATCTCCCCCTGAGTTTTAAAAAACTCTTCTGAATAAGAAAATTGAATACAACTAACTCCCCCTTAGGTATTGACTTTCCTAAGGATTGTATTCGTAGATTTTCCTTAAGAGCATTGTAATGCATTCTCCCCCTTTGTAAAACAAACTTTGCTTTGTAATTATTCTCCCCCTTTGTGATTTACAAAAAGAAAGGAGTAATCTCGAGTTGTCTGGAAGAGTTAATGAAGTAATACAAGACAATGGATAAAAGAAAAAGGATTATAAGAGTTATTACAAAACAGACAAGTTACAAAGGAAACAAATACAACAATCATTTGTTTTCTCTTTCCTTCTCTTTCTTTATAAGCTCATGAAGCACAGCTTTCATCTTCTTGATCTCCTTCTTGTCTTCAGAAATTGATTCACCCTGAGTTTTGAGAAGCTCCTGTTGATCCGCAAAAATCTGATCTTGATTTCTGATGGTCTCCTCCTGTACTCTGATTACTTCTTCAAGTGTATCAATTCTGTTTTGTAGAGTCTTGTTATCCTTGGATAACTCAGAATTTTGATTCTTCAGTAAAACCATTTCATCTTTGAAAGATGAAACCTTCGAGAATTCAGATTGGAAAGCATTCATCCTATCTTGCAAGTCTTTCACTGAAGGAACATCGGTTCTTTGAGAAGACAAAAGGTTCAGCCTTTCAACCGTTTCTTTATCAAGCTTGTTGAAAGCAATTGCTAGCTCATTTGATAACCTCCTTATATCTTCAATAGCTATTTCATGATCATTGATTGAGCTTTCTGTTTTGTATGACCACTTGGTCATCTTATTGCAGGCTTTCTTATGAGCAACTGAGCTTTCCGAAAGAACTTTCAGATCAGCTTCTACAGACAAAACTTTCTTTCTCAATTATTTTACAGAGCCAAACTTTTTCCTTTGATTTTCAGTAATAAAATCAATCTTCCCTTCCAGCCTCGGGAAATAAGGAATTTTTTTCTCCACCCTTCTCAAAACATGAACAATGTAATCACTCTTCTTGAGAGAGATTGTATGCTCTGAATCAGTATCTTCATCATACGATGCTAGTTCGTACGATCTGCTTGAACCTACAACTGGCTGTTTCCCTTTCACTTTTTCTTTCTGTTTTCTTTCATCTTCCACTTTGTCACTAATGAAAACTATTTTATCAGACTGAGAAGATTGAGCATCTTGCTTTTCTCGAGATGATATCCTGTCCGGAGTTCTTTCCTGATCGGTATGAGGAGTTTGTTGAACACCTTCGCTCAGCTTTTGAAGCGATTCCTCTCTACTTTTCTTTGAACTTTGAAGAAATTCTAAAAGAAAGTCTCCATCTTCTTCTTCCACTTCTTTTATCACTTGTTTTCCTTTTTCTTTCTCAGGCAGACTCTGTACGATGGGCTCTTGGTGCACTTCCACAGTTAGTTGAGCACTAGCATCTTCAACCGCTTTCAAGACTTTAGAGATATCAATGTCCTGAGCCTTTCTTTTCAAAAGAGTCTTCTTTTTCTTTTCAGCTTGAAGGGTTTCTTCTACCCTTATTCTTTATGCTAAGGCCTCAGCAGGGTCAAGACCAAACTTCGGATCACCTTCCTTTCTCTGTTCCTTGTCCTTTCTCCATTTGGCTACGACTTCCTTACTGTACCTTGGCTTCTTCTTTGGTTTTGAACTAGTTTGAGGATCAGACTTTCGAGTAACACCGGTGGATTGATTGTCCTTGGCTGGCATAGGTGCCGATTGATTTTGAGCCAATTCAGCTTCTACATCTCTGACAAAAAGTTTTGAATTTGAATCAAAACAAACATTCAGCTTTTTCATCGTACTCTTATTAATGAAAGACGGCCACAAATCCATAGGTTCTCCTTTCAAAGGAATGTTACAAAACTTCATACTCTCAAGAATGAATTTCGTAAGGATGGCTGGATACATTATTATCTGGGATTTAATCCCTCCTTTCTTGACATTCTTGATGGTTTCAAAAACATATCCCATGAGATTTACTTTACTCATATTCACAAGATAGTTTAGCATAAAGACATCAGAGACTTTAAGGGTTTCTCTATCCCCTTTTCTTGGGACAAGAAAACCTTTCATCCATAAAGCGACAAACCGATTTTCCGGTGAACGATGATAAACTTTCCTCTTTCCTTCATTAACAACAAACAAAGTTTTTTCAGCACTTTCTCTATTAAACGTACCAACTTCCTCTGGTAGTTTGTGAGATGGACAGAATGCATCGCCTTCTATAGAAACATTCAGAAAATGTGCCGCTTGTTTCACAGACATAGATAACTTTCTATCGTACATAGCGAAGTTAATAGTCATATCTTTGTCGAAAGAAACGGTTTTGTAAAACTGACAAACTTCATCAAAAAGAACTGGATCTTGAATATCAGGCTTTTCCACACAGAGGTGTTCCCATCCTTGAAACAAAATAATCCGCTTGATTGTAGAATCGTACATATCGAAAAATTCTCGGGATACTAACCTTTCTCTGTGAAAGTCTTTCTCAGTAAAAGTATTTGAAGACATTTCGGCAGGAGTATTAGCAGATGATTGAGACATAAAGGGTTCTGCCGATGAGAAGATCGTACGATTGTTTATAGCTGGTGGAGCAGAGCTTCGCCTCAAAACTTGGACAATCAATGTGGGTTTGGGGAGGGGAGGGGGGTATTTATAGGCAATGAAGAGATGACCGTTGATATTCTACGGTCAAGATTAGATAATACCAAATCAATGGTTAGGATTAAAACAAAGAAAGAAAATAAAATAAAAAATGAAAAAAAAAACCTGTCGGAGATCATAAGGTGATTGCTGGTTTTGGTATGAAACAAAAAGTAAACACAATCGTAGAAAAAAAACATGATGCCGATGGAAAACAAAGTCATTACTATGGTCGGATCGTATGATAGAAAATAGTTGTTACCATTAACCGACAGTACGATGGAAAACAATTTCAATACTATCATCGGTCGATAAAAAAAAATATTGAATGATACGATGGAAAAGAATTTGAATACTATCATCGGTCGATAAAAAAAATATTGAAAGATACGATAGAAAAGAATTTCAATACTATCATCGGTCGATAAAAAAAAATATTGAAAGATACGATGGAAAAGAATTTCAATACCATCATCGGTCGATTCAAAAACTATTGAATGGTACGATGGAAAAGAATTTCAATACCATCATCGGTCGATTCAAAAATTATTGAAAGGTACGATGGAAAAGAATTTCAATACCATCATCGGTCGATTCAAAAATTATTGAAAGGTACGATGGAAAAGAATTTCAATACGATAGACAGAAAAATTGAAATGGTCAATACGATAAACAGAAAACTAAAAAATTCAATACGATAAACAGAAAAAGAAACATATAAATAGAGTAAATAGTTAAATATCAGAAGCATAAAGACATAAAGAAATGTCCTCCCCCTTTCTACGAGAACAACCACTATCCATGTACCAAATGTTCTTATTGATACACTTCTCGTTTTCCTGAAAAAGAAACAATTAGATTTTCGGAATCCAAACTTGTTTGGATCCATAAGGGTTAGATAAAAGAATTTTAGGAATCCACATTTGTTTTGAAAAATGAGCTTTATGAAATCCTAAGGATTGAGTTTTGTTAAGAGAACAATCTCTTCTCCAATGTCCACCACATTGACACTTGGAACAGAAAATGTTTTTTTGAGGAACAAAATAGTTATTACTAAAAACAGGTTTGGAATAAGTATAACCAAGACCAGAACGATTTCTCAAAGGTCTTATTTGAGAGTACATCCTATCAAAGTTTTCTTTTCCATGAGTAAAGTTTGACAAGCACTTTTTCAAGGATAAAATCTCTGACTTTAGTTTTAAAACCAAATTCTTGTTTTCTAAAACATTTGAATTAGAACTAGAGTTGGACTCTAAAATATTTTTCTTTGAAATAACAGTCTCAAGATCCTTAGAAAGTTTATCCTTTTCAGATTTGACTTTCTCAAGGGTTTTCAAAATACTTTCAAAATCAGAAGTTTTCCCATCAAGATCTTTAGAAAGATCTGATACTTCTATAGTCAAAATAGAAATTCTAGAATTTGCTTTTTCAAATCTCTTTTTGAGTTTAGAATTTTCATTTTCAAGTAACTTAGCAAATCTAGAGACTTCTTCAAAGGAAGGTAAAGTATCATCTTCTGATGATGAGGGTTCATCATTTGAAGATTCATAATATTTATTATCAACAGAATTTGCATTTAAAGAGACATTTGTAACAGCTTCAGCACTATGTACCTTAGCCATGAGACAATGATCTTCAATTGGTAGTCTGGCTAGAAGTCCAATATTCCTTTGTCCTGACGTCTCATATTCTGAAGAATTATCCGAGGAATCACTACCACTTGCACTCCATGTATCATTTGCTTTCAAGCCTTTCTTCGTCTTATAAAACATTTTCTTGTTTCTTTCAGAGTGTTTCTCTTTTCTATCTTTCCTCTTTAGTAAAGGACAATCAGGCCTTATATGTCCTGCTTTCTTGCATTCATAACAAGTTACCTCTGAATCTTTCCTATCTTTCCTGTCTTTCTTTTTGAATCTATATTGAAAATCTTTCTTTCCCACAATCTTGTTCATCCTTCGAGCAAGATTAGCTAACTCATTGTCTGAAAGATTACAATCACTTGAATCAGAAACAACAACTTTCTTGGATTTAGACCTTGTAACCCTTTCAGGTGTTTTAGATTTAGAAGCAAAAGCTACACTTCCATTCCCATTTTTCTTCTTATTGAAATCAGCATCTCTTTTCATTCTTGTCTCGTGCTGTAGAAGAGTTCCAAAGAGTTCATCAAGAGTAATCTGGGAAACTTTTCTATTTTCATCAATAGCTGTTCTTTTCGACTCCCATTCATTTGGCATAATATCTATAATCTTATCAACAAGAGCTTCATCATCAAGACCTTTTTCTCCCATAGACTGTAAGCTGTTGACAATTGTCATAAACCTTTGTTGCACTTTACATACTGGCTCTCCATAAGGAAAAACAAATCCATGATACTCTGCTCGAAGCATTGCTCTCCTTGTTTCTATAACCTTGGATGTACCAAAATGAGTGACTTCTAATTTCTTCCAAATACAGTTGGCTGCTTCACATGACGATATCTAACTATATATATTCCTGGTCATAGAGCATAATAAAGTATTTCGTACCTTGTAATTCAGTTGATATTCTTGCTTCTCTTGGTTGGTGAAAGTACTAACTTCCTTGTCAGGAATTTTGTAACCCCCAGTAAGCATAATAAAATTGTCTACACCAGTATTGATGACGAAAGTCTTCATGCGATCTCTCCAATACTCATAATCATTCCCATCAAAGATTGGTGGTCTAGAAGGATTTAGATTATCTTTTGATCCTATATTCATTCCTGCCATCTAATATAACAAAAAAACAACTTTTCCACTCCACACGTTAGTGTAGTAAGTATTTAAGAAAGTAGTAAAAAATAAAGCTAGTAATACAAGTCAGTGGAAAACCTCCTTTGATACCAATTGTTGGATCGAATAGTCGATATAAAAGTCTATTAGATGGAACAATACAAGAGGGGGGGGGGGGTGAATTGTAGGTTTAAAAACCTTTGAGTTTTAGTAACAAAGAAATTAGTTTAAATGAACTTAAACTAATAAAAATACAAACACCCACAATTGTATTGAATGTAAAAGGTATGATGTATTGTAATACTATTGTAAAGTAAACAATTGTATTCAAGATGAACACGATAATCAGAGTAATGCAGATATGAATGATTCTACCTTAAAGCGTATAGAACCAATCAATACAATATGTAATAGAATGATTGTAATTGAAACAATTACAAATGAATATGTAAAGAAGAAAGGAAACAATACAAATCCCTTTCTAATACAACAGTGGAAATGTAAAAGTAATACAATTCTTTTTAACCCAAAGAGAAGGGTTATCCTTTCACCTAGGATAAAAGGTCTGTCTCACCAATACCTTGGTGAGCCCTCGATACGATGATCGGCACGTCTGTCTGCCTAACCCTGGTAGCCCTCGATACGAATATCGGCACGTCTGTCTGCCTATCCCCGGCAGCCCTCGATACGATGATCGGCACGTCTGTCTGCCTATCCCCGGCAGCCCTCGATTTTGCAGGTAATCGGCACCTCTGTCTTTCAATTACTTGAAAGCCCTCGATACGATGATCGGTCGCACAAAGCTGATGAGAGAAGTCACAGTGTCTCTCTCTAGAATCTTCGTAGTTCACAGAGTCTCTTTTGTTCTCTTCGTTCATCAGTGTGTTCTCAGCTTCAAATGACCTCCTATTTATAGGCCTCGGGTTCCAACCGTCATATTGCCTCCAACGGTCATATTGAAACAGAAAGCACGACATCGTTTTGATTAGTATATAACTAACTCAACGACATCGTTTTGTTAGGATAAGAGATATATAGAAATGTAAAACATGAGTACGATTCATATGCAGAGAGAGTTTTTGACAAAGTACCAAAACAAATAATGATCATCTGAATAGCAGAGTCAGTACGATACGATTGACAGAGTCAGTACGGTACGATTGACAGAGTCAATACGATATGATTGACAGTCAGTTCGATACGTTTGACAGAGTCAGTACGATACGTTTTGGTCGGTACGATCAGCATCGTACGATACGATAAACATGATACAAGACAATTGTAAAAAACAAACATATGATAGAATACATTTGTGATTTCCAAAACATGACATAGAAGTCAAAAGAGGACTTTTGACTTAACATCCTTTATATTTAAATTATTTTCAAGTCAAATTCTCTTTTGGTTTCATCAATTCTTATAATATTTTTTTAATATATTTTAATGTTTAATAATCTTATTGAATGTGGTTTTTTTATTTATGTTTGACTATTAGATGTCTCACGATTTTTATGATATTGATGACTATGAAAATAGAGTCTCCATTTATTATTCTAACAGTCAAAATGAATGATTCTATAGACCTTATATGTATCATTATTGTGTCTTTGTTTAAGTAACCTTTTTTTAATTCATATCATTAACTATTTTTATCGTTGTATAATGTATACACTATTGACATGATCATTTATACTTACATAACACATGTTATATATGATATTATTTAGATTTTCTATCCTTATATATCCACTTTTCACCATCATTTATTATTTCCATGTGTAGTTCAATGAAAAATGTTCATTTACTCATACTGATATTATCCCCATTGTGAATAATGCATCATCAATAACTATGATATTGTATGTTTATGTGAATATGGTTCATTCAATCATCTTAAAACCAAAATATTCACAATGGGGTGTTGATAGATATATGAAATTAATTACAGGTAATGTTTCTACCATATAGAAAAATTAGTTTTTATCTATATCTATATTTCACTCACCATGTCTAATCATATTGACATGTTCATCAATTAGATGTCATGAAATTTCTTAATTTATTATCAGGATCCTTCTAAGGTCAATGATATTCTACACTATTCATATTACCCCAAAAAATCCACATATGCATGGTCTGCCAATTTTCGAAATCCACTTTAAATAAGAACTTATGGATTCACATGGATAGACATTGTATAGATTCATCAGTGGTATCTTACTAATATTTATTTCTCACACCCTATTTTACCCTTTGTTAATTTGATGCATCGGTTTTGTAATATACTATCAAAGGTATGATCATTCAATAGAAAACACCTCTATTGGATTATGTTTCATTTCCTATGAGTTTGGATGGTATTAAAATATGTTTGAGAGGTGATAGACCCAAGGGTTACTTCAGGTTACATGTTAGTGTCTTTTTGTTATTCCATGATACCTTATTATCTATATGTTTTATGTGGCCTTTATGGGATCTTGTTGCTAAATAAGATATATTTCAGCTATCTATTATGATACTCTATTTATATATATGTTTATATATAACCTATAATAACTAGGTAACCCCAAGAAACTCTGAATATTAAACACATTTTGGATACTCCCAAGACATCACCACCTAAATCGTTTAACGATCCACTAATCACACATCTCAAAAATCACATGGCCTATAAATTTTACATTTTAGATCCAGAACTGATATTTAGATAGATTTCAATAGAGATGATTCTCTATTTGGATTTCAAGGATGACATGTATAAACTCTGGATGATCGTTTTCTAATCTATTGTAATCATGAATATTGTTCACTATGAGAATGATGAGTGAATCAATGAATATATTTAAAAGTTGAATCGTTCCATAAAAACAATAAGATCGTTAATAATTCCAAATAGGATAACTAGATACTCATAATACACATATATACTCCTAAAAAACTTCTCACATATGGGTTTTGTTTGTGTTTTGATGAATGTGGGATAGTTTATACCTTATGCGTCTGATCTATTATTCAATCATGAGAGAAAATATTCCATTCATGATCTTGAGTTTGTGGGAAATCTTCACAATCCAAATATGTGGTGTCACTACCTCTTTATGGGGTGGTTTATAGTTTACTTAGACCATAATATTTTCACCTATATCTTTACATATTGTTATTTGAGATTATAATAATGTTGTTGGATATAATACCTTTAGAACATTGATTTTGATATTGATTACAACCAAATAAAATAGAATGTTGTCCCAAACACTTTGAGAAGAAAATTATTGACTTATTCCATGAATGAAACATGAGAAGAATGGTTATTAATGATCTTGTTAACTGATATGAACTTGGATGAAGGGAGAGATAACAAATATTCTATAATAGCTTGGTCATAGTATAAATTTTTATGGATGAACCAATACATATTGAAACAGTTTAGGATGAAAACTATCATTGATTTTATAGCAGTGTACTTAGTGGGGAGACCTAGGGTCCTTGGACATTGTCTCTTGATTGAGTTTTGTGATTCCAAGTGAAGTTTTTTAATTATGATAGACACGAGTAAAGATTTTATAGAAAATGAACACCAATCAAGTAGGTCTGCAAAATGTAGAACTACCATGATATACCATGACCTGAGAAATAATTACTAGTGGTTGATAATGAGATGAAAAATTATCAGTTTTGTATCTCAATTCCACACATGTCAATTAAATTATGTCCGAACATTAGATACATTATGGTTTAAAGAAAATAATAAACATTCTATTATGGAAATGGGAAGATTTATCCAGCGAATTTTTGATTGTGATACATTATAATCCTAGTGGAAGGGATATGATATAAGGACCTGACCATAAAACATTACATAATCATGAATGAAATGAATAATTCACAAAGGGGATATTTTCTGGTTTAGTTTTTTAGATAATTAGGACATAACTATAACATCTCAAAAGATTACAAAGTAGACACTTCTACTATGTTTCCATAAAATAAAAACTCTTAAAAATAAACATGTCTAGTTCGTTGTTTTAGATAGAATGTCTTTCCATGATCTCATCCTTGACCTTATTCATCTTTCTGTCTTTTGGAAAACATTTAAAAAACTTGGGATGAGCATAAAAATCCCAGTAAAGGATACAAAAAGAAGGAAAACTGTTAGTTTTTTCAAAACAATAATTATGTCATGAAAACTTTGTTATTAGTAATACCTTTCACCTTTATGAAGTAGTAAATACTCTTCACTAAATAAAGGATCATTACTTACCCTTTTATAACAAAAAGATTACCACAAAACCCATATAAAGAACACATAACATATAAAGGTAACTTGGGACATAAACATACTTAAATGGAATAACCATACGGTCAACATCCACACATATCACTAAAAGGGATATCCATACGTCTGACTTTCATACCCAATGAATTGGAGGTTATAATGTAACCACCCATCCTGGTCTTCATGAAACCATCCTTCATTTGGTTTAACACATAACCACCCGTCAAGTGTCAAAGTAACATTATAAAATCATAACACATAAAACTATTATAAAGAAAAGAAAACATTTCAACATTTCAATCAAAATATATCACTTAAATATATTGACATGAAAAATCCATTATCAAAACCATTTTCAGTACCAAAATACTTAAACGTTTATATGGTATTTATTTACATTTAATAACATTACAACTTATTGTGGAAGCCAAAGATCAAATAATACTCGCAGTGGCGGAAAAGGTCATTGTCACCGCTTATGTTTGAAGAAACATTTCTTTTTTTCGTTTAGTAAAATGCTTCGTAGAAAAAGATTCGCTTTTAAATTTCAAGGGTGTTTATATGGAATATAAAAGAAAGTATTGTATTAGAATAAAATATGCCTCAATGAAAGGAGATTGAGACGAAGTCCCTTACAAAGATGATATCCTTAGATTAAGGATAAATCAATTACATAATTATGTGTGACAAATATAAATACATCCAATATAAGTGGATATTAAGTGTAAAACAATCAGTGGTCATCCACACATAATCATTGTATGAAATAATCAGGAAGTGGAGGTTTAACCCAAATAATTGAAATCGGATTAAGAAGTTCCCTTGAAAAAATTCGATAGCCTAACGGCGTCAGTTTATACTTCAGAAATTGAGATGATGAGAGATAAAAAGGGTATCTCATCACATGGAAATAAAATTTACTGCAATAAGGATATATAATAACATATCCCAAAATAAGAATATGTAAATTAAAAGACCTAACAAAATGAAGTATTTTAAAAAGAGGAGAGTGAAAGGTTCCCTTACTGATTTGTGTAACTTTCATAACGTACACCCTATGAAAGAAGGGTCATACAATGAAGATGTAAATACCCATAAATGAGATTATATTACAAAAATAGTAGAATAATGGTCAGTACAAACAACACACAAATGAAAATAGTGGCAAATGTTGTATGAATCTCACAGGAATAAAAAGTGAGACAAAATCCCCTTACCTCTTTGCAATCAATCGAGTCGTATGACAGAAAGATAATAACCACCAAATGAAATTCATAAAAACATGAATGTAAATAGAATCATGATAATATATATCAATTTCACATGAGCCTTTTCCAGGTTGGTAAGAACTCTGTAAGTTCATCCAAGAGACCAGGGATCAAATCCAGGCGGAGACAGAATATCCGGGTTACTGTAGCAGTACTGTAGCAGGTACTGTTTTTCACTGTAGTAGCCGGGATTATGCCCCTGTTTGGGCCTTCGGGCCACCGATTTGGTTCCTGAGTCCTGTAAGGCCTTCGGGCCACCCAGGCCTTTGGGTCAGAAAGGGATTTGTGCCACCTCAAGGCCTTCGGGCCACCATAAGTGCAGATGAAAACCAGACAACCTACAAGGAACAAGCTCTACAAGGAGGATGAGCAAGGAGCTTTCACCACCGCAGAAGCTATATGGATTGAAATAATGAGAGGGTATGACACCTGCCATCGGGACAAGCATGTGCATGCATGGGAAAGCCTAGACGAATAGCCATGCGAAGGTGGAGAGCTGATTTCATGATGAAGATGCTGGGGAGGAGCAGTTTCAAGTAGTTAGTTTGGGTTGTATGTAATGTTTGAAAGCCTACGGGCAATGAATTCTTCTAAGGCCTACGAGCCATGTAATACTTACGCCTACGGGCCTTATAAGGGTTCCACATCACCCCTCAAAAGGTGGATTATGAAAAATAAATAAAAAATGAAGGCCTTCGGGCCATTTGAGGAGGATAATATATATCAATTTTTAGTTTACAATACCCCAGATTTCATAAATAATTGGCGACCAATGGAAATATCATGAAAATAAATGTGATATAAGAAATCCCTTACGAAAATTCGACAGCCTAAGGGTGCCACTTAAAAATTATTAAAATGAATTGATGAGAGAAAGATGGGGTCTCTTATCATATGAAAATAAAAATTACAGTATGGTGAATATAAAAACCCATCCCCCAACAGACGAAAATGGATCATAAATGTAATGACATAAAAGATAGTACTTGAAAAGAAAGAGAGAGGTCAGATCACTTACCTCAAGTCTGACTTGTCTTGGTCGTTTCATTATATTCTTGAATAATAAAATTTGGTGAATATATAATTACATAAGGACCTACATTAAAGTTTATTATTCAATTCATATCACATATTAAAATGTTATAATAATTAGTTAATTATGAGAGTTCATATCAGACGTTTTTGTCGATGTTCGGTACATGAGTAAAAAATGAACTTATTTGAAAAAAAAATTCCATGTAGTTATAAGTTCATAATCTCTAGAATAGTATTAATGATTTAAATATCCTATATATCCATTATAAATTTATTTTATACTATTCCATTACATTTGGAGATTGAAAATGGAATGCACCGTTCTTGGAGACGGTAGACCGAACGTATGCTTAAACGCTACATTTATTTCTTTTTCATATTAATGTAATTAAAACTAAATGAGAGATATATATATTATAATTCCAGTATAATATATATTTTATATAGGTCACATAAGTTCATTAATTTCATTCTGTATACATTCCATGTATTTCATGAATGAGTCACATCACTTGAGGGGCAGTAGTCTAAACTTCCTCGTATGAAATTATCGCATTTTCACAATATGGAAAGCATAAAGTTATATTTTAAATATAAAATATAGAAGCATATAGAAAACATAAATACCATATATATCATATATAAAATATATTGACATCATAATGTCCACCATGAGAGGCGGTAGAAGATAATTGAGCAATCATCGTTTCGTGAGGCAGTAATTCCCCATCCACCGAAATAGTATGTTATTTTACCATTAGATGGAGGTGTGTGTAAGTTTAGCATGAATATATCTCATAAAAAAATCCAAGTGTATTGAAAATAATGTTGTTTTTACAAAATAAATTATTAAAAAGTGTTTAGTGGGTTGGAGAAGAAAAATAAAACAAAAGAACATAAGAGAAGACATTACCTTTAAATCAAGTAACTCCCATTGGTTTGAACCAAAAGGGTTTCTTGAAGATATTTCTGCCTATGTTAAGGATTCTAGAATGATTATTGGGATGTTTAGAGACAATATGAGACGGGTTTGGTCGATCCAAGGGTTTGAGAGGTGTGGGTAAGGGAGTATAGGTTGGGGCCTTTAAAAAGAGGGAGGAGGGGCACTATTGGAAGGTCATGAAATGTTACTTTATTATGAAATTATTTTCAGATTTTAAAGGCCCCACAATGATATATTTCTAGGCTAAGTCGATAAGGGTTTAAAATTAACCCATCCAATAGGTTTTAGAAAAGTGTAAGTCTTATATTTTACCTTATCTTTTCATTTTATTTAAATAGTTCATTAATGAGGTAATTGCTTCATCATCATGGTGTCATAAATAAATTTATTTATTTAATGTCTAAAAATTATAAAGAAATTACCATGATGTAGGAAATATTTTTATTTTTTAATTAATATTTATAGTCAAAACGATAACTTATATAACCCTAAGTAAAAATTGTTTGAGTAAAACAATACAAGTTTGTGACATTTTTATTTTAAATTTAAATAAAAAGTTATTACTCTCATTTTCTTACCGAAGTGGCTCCATTGGGTCCCCAAGTTGACCCATGGATTTTTTTGGTTGGCCATGACTCATCCAATAAGGGTAGGACATGTGTCAGGGTAATTTTGTAAAGACCTAGAAATTTCAAGGAAATTTTTTTCTTAATTTCTTTGGGATTTTACAAGAACGCAATTTCTGACGGCACCTGATTCCGAGGCCCGGTGTTCCCGGAATCAATTTCCTAATTTTAGCTCAGGTACATTCAGTGAATGAATGAGCGGGTTTTTCTAACTTTTGAACCAGTGCTCGGAATCGAAATCTGAGGGCACCGATGAAACCGCAGTGCCATTATTTGCATAAGTGGACTTTTACCGTAGGTGTGTTTATTCGGGGAAGGAAGTTAAATTTTGGGATTTAAGGAAGAAATAAATATAATTGTGAACACTTTTATTTTGGATATTCAAGGAAGTTAAAATCTACAATGGTAAGTTGTTGGTGGGGTCCACAATCACCCAACTTCCCATGTGTGAATATGTGGGAGGTGGGGCCCACACCTACCTATCCTCCCATGGGAGAGTTTAGTGTGGTGGGGCCCAAACTAGTCCATAACCCATTGAAATTTTTATAACCCCCTTAAATTCTCTTACACTTAATGTGCCAACTCCCCTTAATTCTCATTAACACCCCTTTTGTTTAATTTTATAACTCCTCACCTTCTTCTCTCCCTCTTTATTTCATGCCAACTCACGTTAAATTAATTGATTAAACCTATTCAATTAATTTAACTAAAGAGTTTGAATTTTAAGTTTGAAATTCATGGCATGTTGTAATAAAATAATAGTACTTCTTATTTTATTTGGGGTTGGGATAGTGGGGTGGGAGAGCCTTTGTGAGAAGAAGAAGAAGATGAAGGAAGAGAAGAAGATTCCTCCTCATCGAAGCGCGATGATTCCTTATCAAAGAATGTCACCCATCCTCGACGAAGAACGAGACACCGACTGTGGAGACCGACGCCAACAACAACGTTCTTCCTCTTCTTCTAATGTCGAAGGAATTGATACCATTCTACCGCGACGTTTGACTTCCGCGACTCGACGATGTGCGATGTTACTTTCGAGGTAGGGGTTAAATTTTCGTTCATGTTATATTTAATGAACTTCATTGGTAATTGGTGTCCGCTTGCTATCATTATAATGGGAGGAGGTCCGCCCACACAAACATGGCCAACCCTCCTCCCCCTTGCTGTTATACTCATTGTGGCTTGAACGAAGGTGACATGGTGCCATCGCACCGCGCAGAATCAGGAAGGGACACGATGAAGAAGCATGGCGTCGTCGTGTCGTGCTGTTGAGGCCGAATGAAACCATGGTCGGAGTCGGGGCAGTAGAGGCGATTCGAAGACTCTGCAGTTTGTTTATTGATGTGCTGATCGACGGTACAATGAAGAAGTGGGCTAAAATTGCATTTTAATCACTTCTCAGTGAATATCGGGTCCCAGGTGGACCGCTAGAGAAGACGGTGAGTGAAATGGACCACCGGAGCGCGTCAGGTGGTCCGCGGAAAACGGCGGCGGCATGCCCCACAGGCGCGGCAGCGGCGGCGACCAGCGGCGGCGGTGCACTGCCGGAACAGAACCGACGTGGTTGAGCCACAGCGGCGGACCAAACTTGAACGGCTTAGCCATTCTAGAGGCAGGGCGGTGCGGCTTAATGTCGCGCCGGTTTCGCTCAACCAGGGGGGGGGGGTTGTAACCCACCGCTCCACGCTGGCAACGTAGACCGGCCGCCCCAGGCCGGGCCGCACCGGCAAGGCTGGGATGCGCCCACCAAGCCGGGCCCTACCCTATTGGGCTGGACCCGGACCCGTTTCGGGTCTACCCGGTTCGGGCCGACCCAGGGGGTATCGGGCTGGGTCGGACCGTGCCGAACCCCCTATTTTCAGACAGATCTCTGCAAACGCTCGTAACATGGGATACAATCCTCTGATCGACACACCGTCAGTTGCGATGCAATCCTTGGATCGAGCGGGTCATTTCGGTATATTACAATCAAGTATTTGGAGAGCTTTGGGTACGGCCGGGTTGGTTCGAACCCGAAACCAACCAGGCCCTCAGAGCGGAAACACTTATAACATGAGCTCCGGACGTACGATTGACCTACTATCGACTTTGTTAGATTCCTATTTATGAGATGGAACTTTTGGAATACTTTTCATGAGGTTTGGACGTATTTGGATAGTGGCCGGGTTGGATTGAACCCGAAATCCAACCGGGCCCTAGGAACGGAAAAGCTGATAACTTTCAGACCGGACGTCCGTTTGACGAACCGTCATCGGCGTTGGTGATCACGTTGAAGAATGGTCCCTTTGAGTATACCCTTTTTGAGTTCGCGGTACTGTCGAGATACGGTCGGGTTGGTTCGTACACAAAACAAACCGGGCCCCTGGGATGAAAAGGCTAATAACTCACAGACCAGGCTTCCGATTGACGTGCAGTTTGTTGCGTTGAGACCCCTATGACAATGCAGTACTTTGAGATACTTCATCATGGGACTTTGGGATACTTGGAGTATCGACCTGTAGCTCGTGGAGAAGACCCTCCCGGAGATGAGTGTACGGAGTACGAAGATCGTGTAGCTGGCTGAGACCTGATGACTGGTTGTCTGATTCGATTCAGAGTGACTTGCATAGCCTAGTGGGGAGCACTACTTTGTGAGGTGGCAGACCCATGGTGGAGGAGCACTACTTTGTGAGGTGACATGCCCACAGTACTCGACGGCAGGAGTCCCTCTGTAGGCTATGAGGGGGAGCACTACTGTGTGAGGTGGCAGACCCATAACAGAGGAGCACTAATTTATGAGGTGGCAGACCCATGTTACTCGACAGGAGGAGTACCTCAGTAGTCTTAGGATAGTGATAAGTAGCTTGGATTCGTGACAGGTTCACAGTACTTGTCAGAGACGGAGCTCTTCAGGAGTTACAGTTTCGAAAATGAAAATCCTGGTTTGAACCTAGTTTATGACCTTTGTGTTTACCTCGTGATTGAGATGGGTCACTAGATAACTTAGGTATATGTATGGGAATATACCTAGGTAGTGGTTATCTGTTGATTTCATAACCTTTGTGTTTCCTCATGATTGAGATGGGTTACATGATAACTTAGGTATAAGTATGGGCTTATACCTAATTAAGGGTTATCTGTAGAGATCCTTTTTGTTGTTATCCTTGTTGGATTTAGTGAGACCATGAGGGTATTGGGGACCCTACTGATTATCGTATACTCACCCCTGCACGGGCTATGCCTGTACCTCGTTGTGTTGGTTCCAGATGACGGGCATCACTGACGGAGGCCGAGTGTTCAAGGACTAGACGGTACCAGGTGGTGGACTTCACGACGAGACGATACTCGGAGGAGGATGACGGGCGAGAGCGTTGTGGAGGCTATATGTACATACCCTTCAGGTAGGATCCGTGGTGGACGATCCAGGAGCTGATTCTATTCTTCCAGCTGGTTGTATTTTCTATTGTACATCCTTTCAGTTGTAGCTGTACTTTTCAGTTGGGTTTGTATTCTAACCTTTTTACTTTTCAGCACTTTCTTCTGTACTTAGTGTATTACTTCCTCTTGTACTCGGTGGTGTTTTGTTTACTTTTATAAAGTCCATGCCTTCCCAATTATTGGGATTTACGCCTTTGGTGCTAGTCGCCAGCCATCGGCCTCTAGAAGGCGGGCATGGGGTAGTCCCGAAAATGGCCCCAAGGACGGGTCATGACAAATTGATATCATAGGAGTCGGTTGAACCACATAATTTATATCTTTGATATTTTCTTTTTTTGATGCAATAATTTTAAGGGTACCGAGAGTGGTTTTCAATTCAGGGAGTCCAGTGTTGGTGCGGGCAGCCGATGTATCCATACACCAGGACCCTGACAATTGATTTTTGATATTGTGCATGAAAACACTGATTGCGTGTGTGTTTTCATTGGTTTACACTTAAAACACGTCAGACCAGGTTAGATCACTAGGTATAAATCGGTTGATCGTGTCACGTTTGTTTCTTTCAGGATTCCTCCCTGTGGATGACCAACTAGAGCCCTGAGAGTTGTATGTACTGACAAACCGCCGACCGAAGTGGCCTTAGTAGAGTGACCTATCCCAGTGGAAGCACCAGAGGTACTACCACTTGTTGGGCCACCGATGCCACCAGCCCCATCAGTAGAGGGTGCACGTCGCTTGAGCGCACTGCACGAGTTCCAGCGCTAGAGGCCACCCAGGTTTAGGGGAGATTCGGTCCCACAGGCGGCTGAGGATTGGCTGGAGGCTGTGGTGAGAGTCTTCAGGCTAGTGGGGTCACCAACAGACTTCATGGTGATCCATACATCCATCCTTCTTCAACCAGCCGCAAGCAGATGGTGCAGCCTGATGCTCCAGATTCATGACGAGGCGAAACTTCTGTGGGCAAACTTCGAGAGCATGTTCCATGAAAAGTTTGTACTAGCCACCCTTCGAGCGGTGCGTATACAGGAGCTACTGCATCTTCAGAAGGGTAGCATGACGGTGGCACAGTACTCAGCGAGGTTCACAGTCCTCTCACGCTACTCCATAGATATGGTACGTGACCCGTCCTTTAGGGCCCGAAACTTCAAGCAGGGGCTCGGGAGAGACATTACAGCTTCTTTTGTTTCTCATAGCATCAGGACACATAGAGGGGTCTTGGAGCGAGATCTCTTAGTGGAGAGTTTCCTTGCAGAGTAGTCTCCAACAGCAGGACCCAACACTAGCCGGCATGCGACAGATTCTTCTGCAGGGGGCAGTAGAAAGAAGACGTAGAGGTCCAAAAGGAACAGACCTACAGGTGGTCGGCCGCATGACTCAGGGTCGGTAGTGCGAGGCACCTAGGGGAGTGACAGATCCAGACCTTCCATGCTATGTTACACATGCGGCGGACATGGTCACATGTGTCGTGACTATCCAACCCACCGCTCGGATGATCAGTAGATAAATGAAGGACCTCCCAGGCAGAGGAAGAGGTTCGACCAAGGCAGAACGCAAGGGTCAGAAGGCCGAGGGAGTGGATATGGCTGTACAACTGGAGGTGGATGACGCTTTGAGGTGTTTCCACCAACACCACTAAGAGATCCACCCTGACCGCAGGGAACATGTGGACATTGGATAGCTCATTTTCAGGTAGCAGAAGCATACGACTACAGAGCTCCGGAAGCTGGCAGACAAGAGAAGGACTAGTTCCAGGCATGTGACCTTTGATCTTGGTGATTCTAGTTTCCTTTTTGTCATTTTTGTGTGTCTTTGTACTTCGAGCTGTAGTAATAAAAGACACTTGTCCTTGTGACATTTGCTTCCTTCCTTTTTGTGTACTGAGATGTCCCGGTTAAAACTATTGACTTGACCCTCACATTCGAGATTCCTAATAGATGAGACCCAGTTACCTCACGCTGATGCCAACAGTGTGACTCGACCCTTAGAGGTGAGAGTGGCGGTTGGATCTCTTGGTAGTAACATCGAGGCCTTACGACGCCGTCCATGGCATGAATACATCATTCATTTCCGGATTGACTGTATTAGGCAAAGAACGTGGTTCATCCAGGGGATGAGAGAAGATTTCTCTTATTGGCAAAGAAGAAATCTTAGCATCTATTGTGGGACAAGAGATGGTCCAGGCTACGATGGAGAAGGTGTAGATCATCCATGAGAGGATGAAGACTGCACAGTGCAGACAGAAGTCCTATGTTGATAGGAGACATGAATGATGGAATTTGAGGATGGTGACCACCTTTTCTTATGGGTCTCACCATGACGCGGTCTATAGAGATGTGGCCGAGGCGGCAAGTAATCTCCGAGGATCAGTGGACCTTTTCAGGTCCTCAGTAGGGTAGGCGAGATGGCTTACCGTTTGACCCATCCACCTTAGTTTCACCAGGTGCACGACGACTTCCACGTATCTCAGTTGAGGAGATACGAGCACAACACTTCGTATGTCATCAACCATGGGGAGCTGGACTTTGGTGAAGGGGTAACTTTTGCGGGGTTCCATTAGAGGTTGAGGATCGACAAGAGCGAGTCCTTCGACGATGGTCAATTACTCTTGTGCACTTTCGTTGGCAGCACGAGAACCTCCAGGAGAGCACATGGGAGCGGAAGGCTCAGATGCCTGCTCAGTATCACTTTTGTATCCCTAGTTTGTGTTAAAGCTTTACGGGGACGTAAATCCCAATGGTGGGAGTAATTTATGGACCCGAAAATTTCAAGGAAATTTTTTTCTTAATTTCATTTAGATTTTACAAGAATGCAGTTTCTGACGGCACCTGATTCTGAGGCCCTGTGTGCCGGAATCAATTTCCAATGTTTAGCGCCTGTACGTTCAGTGAACGAAGGAGCATATTTTCCTATCCTTTGAACCGGTGCTCAGAATCAAAATCTGAGGGCACCGATGAAACCGCATCGCCGATATTTGCTTAAGTGGACTTTTATCATAGGTGCGTTTGTTCGGGGAAAGAAGTTAAATTTTGGGTTTTAAGGAAGAAATAAATAAAATTGTGAACAATTTTATTTTTGATATTCAAGGAAGTTAAAATCTACCATGGGAAGTAGTTGGTGGGGTCCACAATCAACAAACTTCCCATGTGTGAATATGTGGGAGGTGGGGCCCACACCCACCTAACCTCCCATGGGAGTGTTTAGTGTTGTGGGGCCCACATGAGACCATAACCCCTTTAAATTTATATAACCCCCTTAAAAACCCTTGCACTTAATGTGCCCACTCCCCTTAATTCTAATTAACACCCATTGTGTTTAATTGTATAACTCCTCACCTTCTTCTATCCCTCTTTATTTCATGCCAACTCACGTTAAATTAATTGACTGAAGCTATTCAATTAATTTAACTAAAGAGTTTAAATTTTATGTTTGAAATTCATGGAATGTTGTAATAAAATAAGAGTAAGTCTTATTTTATTTGGGGTTGGGATTTTTGGGTGGGAGAGCCTTTGTGAGAAGAAGAAGAAGAAGAAGGAAGAGAAGAGGATTCCTCCTCATCGAAGAGCGACACTTCCTTATCAAAGAACGACACCCTTCCTCGACGAAGAACGAGACACCGACCATGGAGACCGAAGACAAAAACAAAATTCTTTTTTCTTCTTCTGACATTGACGGAATCGTTACCATTCTACCGCGACTCAATGACCTGCGATGTCAATTTCTTGGTAGGGGTCAAATATTCATTCAAATTTTATTTAACGAACTTCGTTGATAATTGTTGGATGCTTCCTATCATTATAACAGGTGGAGGTTGGCCTGTACAAACACGGACGACCCTCCTCGCCCTTGCTGGCATACTCATTGTGGCTCGAACAAAGGTGACACGGTGCCATCGCACCACGCGAAATCAGGAAGGAACACGGCGAAGAAGCGCGGCGCCGTCGCGACGCGCCGTTGAGGCCGAATGAAACTGTGGTCAGAGTTGGGGCCGCAGAGGCCATTCAAAGACTCTGCAGTTTGATTATTGATGTGCGGATCGACGGGGGACGACGAAGTGGGCCTCAATGGCATTTTAATCCCTTCTTAGTGAAGATCGGGTCCCAGGAGGACCGCTAGCAAAGACAGCGAGCGAAACGGACCACCGGAGCGCCTCCAGTGGTGCGTGAAAAATGGTGGTGGTGCGCCGCTAGAACAGAACCGTCGGGGAGGAGCCGTGGCATAGGATCAAACCGGACTGGCTTAAACATTCTGGAGGCAGGGCGGCGTGGCTTAATGTCGCGCCGGTTTCGCTCTACCGTGGGGGGGTGTTGTAACCCCCGACACCACGCTGGCCACACAGACTGGCCGCACTGGGCCGGGCCGCCCAAGCTGGGCTGGGCCGTGCCCTATTGGGATGGACTCGGACCCGGGTCGGGTCGACTTGGTTAGGGCCGACCCAGGGGGTATCAGGCCAGATCGGACTTGGCCAAACCCCAATATTTTCAGACAAATCCGTTCAAACGCAAATAACCATGGCTATAGACCTCTGATCGACTCACCGTCAGTTGAGATGCGATCCTTGGATCGAGACGGTCATTTAGGTATATTACACTCAATGTTTCGGTGAACATTGTGTATGGACGGGTTGGTTCGAACCCGAAACAAACCGGGCCCTCGGAGCGAAAACGCTTATAACATGAGCTCCGGACGTCCGATTGATGTTCCGTCGACTTTGTTGGATACCTATTGATGAGAAGGAACTATTGGAATACTTTGAATGAGGTTTTGACGCAGTTGGATAGTGTCCGAGTTGGATTGAACCCAAAATCCAACCGGGCCCCTGGAACGGAAAAGCTGATAACTTTCAGACCGGATGTCTATTTGACGAACTATCAGCGGCGTTGGTGATCACGTTGAGGAATGGTCCCTATGAGTATACCCTATGTGTGTTCGGGGTACTGTCGAGATATGGCCGGGTTGGTTCGTACACGAAACCAAACGGGCCCCTGGGACAAAAAGGCTAATAACTCCAAGACCGGGCATCCGATTGAAGCGCCGTCTGTTTCATTGAAACCCCTATGATGATGCGGTACATTGAGATACTTCTTTGTGGGACTTTTTGACCCTTTGAGTATCTACATGTAGCTCATGGAGCAGACCCTCCCGGAGATGAGCGTATGGAGTACAGAGACCGTGTAGCTAGTTGAGACCTGATAACTTCTTATCTAATTTGATTCAGAGTGACATTCATAGCCCAGTGGGGAGCACTACATTGTGAGGTGGTAGAACCATGGCGGAGGAGCACTACTTTTTGAGGTGGCAGACCCACGGTACTCGACATGAGGAGTACCTCTGTAGGCTATGAGGGGGAGCACTACTGTGTGAGGTGGCAGAGCCATGGTGGAGGAGCACTAATTTGTGAGGTGGTAGAACCACGGTACTCGATAGGAGGAGTACCTCAACAGTCTTAGGTTAGTGAGTAGTACCTCGAAGTCATAACATGATCACTGTACTCATCAGAGTCGGAGCTCTTCACCAATTACAGTTTTGATAATGAAAATCATGGTTTAAGCTAAGTCTATGACCTTTGTGTTTACCTCCTGATTGATATGGGTCACTAGATAACTTAGGTATATGTATGGGTATATACCTAGGTAGTGGTTATCTGTTGATTTCATAACCTTTGTGTTTCCTCATGATTGAGATGGGTTACTTGATAACATAGGTATAAGTATGGACATATACCTAAGTAAGGGTTATCTGTTGAGATCCTTATTTTTGGTTATATTTGTTGGATTTAGTGAGACCTTGAGGGTCTCAGGGTCCTTACTGAGTATCATATACTCACCCCTGCACGGGCTATGCCCACACCTCATTGTGTTGGTTGCAGATGACTGGAAGTGCTGACGAAGGCCGAGTGTTCGAGGACTGGACGTTACCTGGTGGTGGACATCACAACGAGATGATATTCATAGTAGGTTGATGGGTGAGAGTGTTGTGGAGGATATATGTACCTACCCCTTAGGTAGGATCCGTGGTGGACAATCCTAGAGCTGTTCTATCTGTACCTACCCTTCAGGTAGGATCTGAGATGGATGACCCAGGAGCTGCTTCTATTCTTCCAGCTGTTTGTATTTTCTGTAGTACTTCCATTCAGTTGTAGCTGTAATTTTCAGTTGGGTTTGTATTCTAGCCCTTTTTAATTTTCAGCACTTTCTTTTGTACTTAGTGTATTACTTCCTCTTATACTCTGTGGTGTTATGTTTAGTTTTATAAAGGCAATTCCTTCCCATTTATTGGGATTTATGCCTTGGGTGCTCGTTGCCAGCCCCTGGCCTCTGGATGGCGGGCATGGGGTAGTCACGTCACGGGTCCCGAGAACGGGTCGTGACAAATTGGTATCAGAGGAGTCGGTTCTACTTCAAAACTTATAACTCTGATATTTTCTTTCTATGAAGAAATAATGTTAAGGGTAGCGAGAGTGGTTTTCAGTTCAGGGAGTCCAGTTTTGGTGCGGGCAGCCTACGTATCCACACACCAGGATCCAGACAACTGATTTCCATATTTGTGCATGAAAACACTGATTGTGTGTGTTTTTTTATTGGTTTTCCCTTAAAACAGCTCAATCCAGGTCAGCCCACCAGGTATAAATCGTTTTACCATGTCATGTTTGCTTCTTTCAGGATGACTCCCCAGGGACGACTAGCTAGAGCCCAAAGAGTTGTATGTACTGACAGCCCACCGAGCGATGTGGCCTCAGTATAGGGCCCTATCGTAGTGTAGGCACCAGTGGTACAACCACCCGTTGGGCCACCGATGCCACCATCCCCTAGAAGCAGAGGGTGCACATCACATGAGAACAATGCACGAGTTCCAGCGCTAGAGGCCACCTAGGTTTTGGGGAGAGATGGACCCGCAGGAGGCTAAGGATTGGCTGGAGGCTCTTGTGAGAGTCTTCAGGCTAGTGGGGACGCCAGCAGATTTCATGGTGATCCTTGCTTCCAGCCTTCTTCAGGATGTAGCAGGCATATGATGGAGCCTGATGCTCCAGATGCATGACGAGGCGACACTTCTGTGGGCAGACTTCGAGAGCCTGTTCCAGGTAGAGTTTGTACCAGCCACCCATTGAGTGGTGCGTATACAGAAGCTACTGCATCTTCAGCATGGTAGCATGATGGTGGCGCAGTACTCAGTGAGGTTCACAGAACTCTTGCACTACTCCAAATATATGGTACGAGACCTGTTCTTCAGGGCCCGAACCTTCGAGCAGGGGCTCATGCGAGAGATTAGAGATTCTATTGTTTCTCACAGCATCCTGACGCTGTCAGGGGTGTTGGAGAGAGCCCTCTTAGTGGAGAGTTTCCATGCTGAGCAGTCTCCAACAGCAGGACCCACCATTTTCCGACATGCGGAATAGTCTTCTGCAGCGGGCAGTAGACAGATGACGCAGAGGTCCAAGAGGACCAGACCTAAAGGTGTTCAACCGCATGACTCAAGGTCCGTAGTGCGAGGCACCCAGGGGAGTGACTGATCTAGACCTACCATGCTCTGTTACACATGTGGCAGACAGGGTCACTTGGTTGGTGAGTGTCTGACCCACTGCTCGGATTATCAGCAGATAAATGAAGGACCTCCCAGGCAGAGGCAGAGGTTCGATTTAGGTGGACCGCAAGGAGCAGAAGGCCGAGGGAGGGGAGCTGTCCGTGCAGCTGGAGGTGGACGACGCTTTGAGGTGTTTCCACCACCACCACCAAGAGGTCCACCCCGACCATAGGGAACAGGTGGAGATGGGAGAGCTCAACTTCAGGTAGTAGAATCATACGACTACGGAGCTCCGGAAGCTAGCGGACAAGAGCGGGACTAGTTCCAGCATGAGACCTTTGATCTTGGTGCTTTTAGTTTCCTTGTTGTCATTATTGAGTGTCTTTGTACTTTGAGCTACACTAATAAAAGACACTTGTCCTTGTGACATTTTCTTACTTACGTTTTGTGTACTGAGAGGTCCCGGTGAAAACTATTGACTTGACCCTCACTTTTGAGATTCCTACTTGATGAGACCCAGTTACCTCACGCTGATGCCGACAGTGTGACTCAAACCTTATAGGGGAGAGTGATGGTTGGATCTCTTGGTAGTAACGTCGAAGCCTTACGACGTCATCCATGGAATGAATGCATCATTCTTGTCTGAATTGACTGTATTAGGAAAAGAACATGGTTTATCCAGGGGATGAGACTAGATATCTCTTATTGGAAAATAAGAAATATAAGCAGCTCCTGTGGGACAAAAGATGGTCCATGCTACGATGGAGAAGGTGCAGATCATCCATGAGCGGATGAAGACTACACAGTGTAGATAGAATTCCTATGTTGATAAGAGACAAGACCACTAGAATTTGAGGATGGAAACCACATTTTCTTACGGGTCTCACCTCGACGAGTTCTATGGAGATGTGGATGAGGCAGCAAGTAATCTCCAAGGATCAGTGGACCTTTTCAGGTCCTCAATACGGTAGGTGAGGTGGCTTACTATTTGACGCGTCCACCATAGTTGCACCAGGTGAACGACGACTTCCACGTATCTCAGCTGAGGAGATACGAGCATGACCCTTCAAATGTCATCGACCTTGGGGATATGGACTTTGGTGATGGGGTGACTTTTGCGGGGTTCCAGTAACGGTTGAGGATCGACATGAGAGAGTCCTATGAGGATGGTCGATTCCTCTTCTGTTCTTTCGTTGGTAGCACGAGAACCTCCAGGGGAGCACATGGGAGCGGAAGGCTCAGATGCGTGATCAGTACCACTTTTATATCCCTAGTTTGTGTTAAATATTTATAGGGACGTAAAGCCCTGAGGTGGGAGTAATGTAATGACCCGGAAATTTAAAGGAAATTTTTTTCTTAATTTATTTGGAATTTTACAAGAACGCAATTTCTGAAGGCACCGGATTCCGAGGCCCCGTGTGCCCATAATCAATTTCCGAAGTTTAGCTCGGGTACGTTCAGTGAACGAACGAGCGGGTTTTTCTAACTTTTGAACCATTGCTCGGAATCAAAATCCTAGGGCACCGATGAAACCGCAGCGCCGGTATTTGCTAATGTGTACTTTTACCATGTGTGCGTTTGTTCAGGGAAAGAAGTTAAATTTTGGGGTTTAAGGTAGAAATAAATAAAATTGTGTACAATTTTATTTTTGATATTCAAGGAAGTTAAAATCTACCATGGGAAGTTGTTTGTGGGGTCCACAATCCCCCAACTTCCCATGTGTGAATATGTGTGAGGTGGGGTCCACACCCACCTAACCTCCAATGGGAGATTTTAGTGTGGTGGGGCCCATACAGGACCATAACCCCTTGAACTTCTTAAAACCCCCTTAAAATCCCTTTCACTTAATGTGCCAACTCCCGTCAATTCTCATTGACACACCATGTGTTTAATTGTATAACTCATCACCATCTTCTCTCCCTCTTTACTTCATGTCAACTCACATTAAATTAATGGACTAAACCTATTCAATTAATTTAACTAAAGAGTTTGAATTTTAAGTTTGAAATGCTTGGAATGTTGTAATAAAATATGATTAAGTCTTATTTTATTTGGGGTTGGTATTGTTGGGTGGGAGAGCCTTTGTTAGAAGAAGAAGAAGAAGGAGGAAGAGAAGAGGATTCCTCCTCATCGAAGAGCGGCACTTCCTTATCAAAGAACGACACCCTTCCTCGATGAAGAACGAGACGCCGACCGTGGAGACCGACGCCATCCAAAACATTCTTATTCTTCTTTTGACGTCGATGTAATCGATACCGTTCTACCGCAACGTTCGACTTCCGCAACTCGACGACGTCCAACGTCAATTTCTAGGTAGGGGTTAAATATCCGTTCAAGTTTTATTTAACGAACATCATTGATAATTGTTGGCCGATTGCTATCATTATAACAGGAAGAGGTCGGCCCACACAAAAATGGCCGACCCTCCTCCCCACTACTATAATACACATTGTGGCTTGAATGAAGGTGACGTGGTGCTGTCACATCACGCAGAATCAGAAAGGAACACGAAGAAGAAGCGTGCTGCCATCGCGCCACGCCGTTGAGGACAAACGCAACCGTGGTCAGATTCGGGGTCGCAGAAGCGATTCGAAGACTCCGTAGTTCGTTTATTGACGTGCAGATCGATGGGCGACAACGAAGTGGGATGAAATGGTGTTTGAATCCCTTCCCAATGAAGATCGGGTCTCGGGAGGACCGCTGGTGAAGACGACGAGTGAAACGGACCACCGGAGTGCGTCCGGTGGTCCGCGGAAAACCACGACGGCGCCGGTGACCAGCGGCAACACCGGAGACCAGCGGCAGCGGCGCGCCGCCGGAATAGAAGTGTCGTGGCTGAGATGTGGCGGTGGACCAAACCAGAATGGCTTAGCCGTTCTGGAGGCAGGGCGGCATAGCTTAATGCCGTGCCGATTTCGCTCAACCGCGAGGTTGTTGTAACCCCGCACTCCACGCTGGCCACACGGACCGGCCGCACCAGGCCGGACCGCCGCCACAAAGACGGGACGTGCCCTATTGGGCCGGACCCGGACCTGGGTTGGGTCGACCCGGTTTGGGCCGACCCAGGGGGTATCGGGCCGGGTCAGACTGGGCCGAACCCCCTATTTTCGGACAGATCCTTTCAAACGCCCATAACATGGGATACAGACCTCCGATCGATGCACTGTTAGTTGTGATGCGATCCTTTGATCGAGATGGTCATTTCGGAATATTACAGTCAAGTTTTTAGAGAACTTTAGGTATGGCCAAGTTGGTTCGAACCCAAAACCAACCGGGCACTCGGAGCGGAAACGCTTATAACTTGAGCTCCGGATGTCCGATTGATGTGCCGTCGAATTTGTTAGATTAGTCTTGATGAGATGGAACATATGGAATACTTCACTAGAGGTTTTGACGCAGTTGGGTAGTGGCCGGGTTGGATTGAACCTGAAATCCAACCGGGCCCCTGGAACGGAAAAGCTGATAACTTTTAGACCAGACGTCCATTCGATGAACCGTCAGCGGCATTGGTGATCACGTTGAGGAACGATACATATGAGTATACCCTATGTGAGTTTGGGGTACTGGAGAGATACGGTCGGGTTGGTTCGTACAAGAAACCAACCGGGCCCCTAGGACGAAAAGGATAATAACTCACAGATCGGGCGTCTGGTTGACGCACTGTCTGTTGCGTTGAGACCCCTATGATGAGGCGGCACTTTGAGATACTTTTTCGTGGGACATTGTGATACTTGGAGTATCGACCTGTAGCTCATGGAGATGACCCTCCTAGAGATAATCGTATGGAGTACGAAGACCATGTAGCTGGTTGAGTTCTGATTACTGCTTGTCTGATTCAATTCTGAGTGACTTGCATAGCCTAGTGGGGAGCACTACTTTGTGAGGTGGTAGACCCATGGCGGAGGAGCACTACTTTGTGAGTTGGCAGACCTGCGGTACTCGACACGAGGAGTACCTCTGTAGGCTTTGAGGGGGAGCACTACTGTGTGAGGTGGCAGACCCAGGGTGGAGAAGCACTACTTTGTGAGGTGGCACACCCGCGATACTCGACAGGAGGTGTACCTCAGCAGTCTTAAGTTAGTGAGCAGTACCTCGGAGTCGTGACAAGATCACTATACTCGTCAGAGACGGAGCTCTTATGTAGTTACGGGTCCGATAATGAAAATCATGGTTTGAGCTAATTCTATGACCTTTGTGTTTACCTCGTGATTGAGATGGGTCACTAGATAACATAGGTATATGTATGGGCATATACCTAGGTAGTGGTTATCTGTTGATTTCACAACCTTTGTGTTTCCTCATGATTGAGATGAGTTAATTGATAACTTAGGCATAAGTATGGGCTTATACCTAAGTAAGGGTTATCTGTTGAGATCCTTATTTGTGTATATCCTTTTTGGATTTAGTGAGACCTTGAGGGTCTCGGGGTACCTACTGATTATCGTATACTCACCCCTACACGGGCTATGCTCGCACCTCGTTGTGTTGGTCGCAGACGACGGGCAGCACTGACGGAGGCCCAGTGTTAGAGTACTGGAAGGTACCCTATGGTGGACTTCATGACGAGACGATACTCGAAGGAGGTTGATGGGCAAGAGCATTGGGGAGGCTATCTATACCTACATTTTAGGTAGGATCTGTGGTGGACGATCCAGGAGCTATGCTATCTGTACCTACCCTTCAGGTAGGATCCGAGGTGGACGACCCAGGAGCTGCTTCTATTCTTCCAGCTGTTTGTCTTTTTTGTTGTACTTCTATTCAGTTGTAGCTGTAATTTTCATTTGGGTTTGTATTACGGCCCTTTTTTACTTTTCAGCACCTTCTTTTGTACATAGTGTATTACTTCCACTTGTACTCTATGGTGTTTTTTTTAATTTTATAAAGGCAATGCCTTCCCAATTATCGGGATTTAAGCTTTTGGTGCTTGTCTCCAACCCCTAGCCTATGGAAGGCGGGCTTGGGGTAGTGACGACACAGGCCCCGAGGATGGGTCGTGACACATTTTATATTATTAAAACATTATTTTTACCTTAAATTACACTAATTTCCTCTAATTGCGATTAATAAAACCGAAAAGTTACTATTCACCAAAAATTAATTTCATCCCATTGAACCAAATTTTAGTTAATAATGATAAAAATATATGTCGTATTTTTAAAATTCAATTCATAGATGTGCTAAAACTTCATTTAAATGAAAAATCAGTTTTTTAACTACCACTTAGTGGTTTCACTATTCATCAAAAATTGGTGTTTTTCAGAAAAATACCAAAAATTACCCTTAATATATATTTGATATCTAGAATTAAAAAATGATCTCTATTTTAAAAAATTCAAAACATATAAGTTGAATTAATTAATTTAGTAATTAATTCCCATTGTAAAAACAAATAGCAGGTTTTTAAGAAACAATATATTTCACTAGATTGACACTTGTTTATGTCCAATTTCAAAGTAAAATTAATTCAAATGTCCACCATTGGATTAAATCGTAAAAATATATTATAATTTCACATTAAAACCAATAATATAACAATATTAATAAATTATATTAAAAGGATGTTTTGAATTAAAATACAACATCATTCACTATTCATTAAAAAATGTACTTAATCGGAAAAATACAAAAAACATACAAAATGTAAATTTTGATGTCCCAATTCTAAAGAAGGATTTTATTTTCTCAAATATAACATATTATATTTTCTAAAAGTGGATTTAAAAAGGTTTCTCCATCAAAAGGTGGTTAATCGACCTTTTAATAAATATAGGAATATTGACGCTTAAAATTGGATTCATTTTCATTTTAAGCCTCTAAAACATATTGGATAAAAGTAAAACTATTTAACAAACATATATAATCATTTTGTAGTTAGTTCTCTTCATTCCCGCCATTACAACGGCTAGGTGTTAACTACCATTTTAAAAAAATATTATTTTATTATTAGTGTGCAACATAAAATTTTAAAAAAAACTCGTTGTTGAGTATTGGGTACACCATCGAGCATAGCATTGACTTTAATGTAATATTAAAATTTTATTCACAAATATTAATAAATAGAAGAATGTTATATTCTTTATTTACCCGGGATGTTACATCCTTCCCCCCTTTTCGGAATTGCATCCTCAGAATTTTAAAATTGTGCTCGAAAACATCATTGAAAGCCCCCACATCAGAAAAGGAGTAAATTAAAATATCACTTTAAAAGAACGAAAGAAAAGTAAAAAGGTCACCTGAGACAACAAATACAAGGATTTGATGAAAAGAAGGATATGGAGTAGAAAACAAACAATCATGTTATGATGGAGAGTGATGGAAAAATATGTCTAGGATAAAGTTAACCACCAGAAAATCACAAAGTGGTGATGGGTTAAATGTTATTTGATTCACCAGTAGGAAAAGTTAAGAGACAATGTTTTTGTTTTAAGTTACTTTTCATTGATGAATTTATTTATGAGCTTAACTAAAACATAATGAATCATTCTTACTTTTCATGTATACTTTCATCACTTATTATATTTCTTACACAAACCCATATTTGATAAAAAATGTTAGTATTTAGGATGAATTGTTCACATTAAGAGCATTATAATCAACTTCTAGAGAATCACCTAATCCAAAAAAGGGAAGTATATGTTTCCCATGTCTTTAGAACTTAACTAGACCCAAAATTGTTAGTATTAGATCAGATAATCCCAAAATATATATAATCTTTTACAAAAATAAAAACAACTATTATTCTGCAAAAAAATTCCAACAAAACCCAAATTTCATCAAAGCCAATTCAATATAATATTTCCCTTAAAATTCTTCAAAAATAAACCAAACTATGATTGATACCCAAATCTCTGAAGGATTTAATAACATAGTCTTCCAAGGTAAATCTTAACATTTATCTCCAAATAACATCAGTTACTCTTAAAGTCTCAAACTGAAATGTAATTAACCTAATCACATATCTTCCATGATAGGTTAATAATTTCCATAGATAACCCAAAATAAACTTATTCTCGACTCATAAGATCATATAACTAAAAATAATTAGTCATACTAACCAGGGACTTCACGTAGTCCAGTGGTAGGCGATAAATACCGGTCGCACTTTGGTTGTGGGTTCGATCCCCACAGCTTCATCCAACGCGAAGGGTTGTCACAAGGTCTGTGTGTTGTCCTTTTTAAAATAGTATATAATTTAAAAAACATTCCCCAAAAAGTGATAAAATCTTAAAAAATAACCATAACATATTTTAACCTCAAGTTTATCTCATGCCTTTCATTTTCCATCATAACATATAGTAACCCATAATTACCTCAAATTAAGGATCATATAAACCGTAATTATTACCTTTATAATTATTACATGAAATTACACATCGAGTTGGTTCTCTTGTTCATGATGAATTAGAGAACTCACCAAGTTTCAAGTGGTTAATCATGACTCCTGATAGTTGGTTGAGAATAACCACAAGAGTTCTCATTGCAGCTTCTATATCATTCAGTTGTTCTTTCAAAAAACTGTCACAGTTTTCTTCAAATTCACTATTTGGTGCCTGCTAGATCACGACATTTACTAAAACCAAAAAGGCCAGTGTGAGTATATCATTAGAATCATCATATAATATCTTATGAGGAGTGTAAATACTAAGATATAATTATTCATGTTATCTTAAACTCATTCACTTTATCTAAAACTATGACTCTATCTGAAATCATATTCATTATTATAATGTCGCCTATGCTTAAAGAATAACCTAACCTCTAAAGTTATCTAAACCAACTGTTGATACCAACTATAAGGAGTCGGCCTTCAAACATTACATAATCATGAATTAAATGAATAACTCACAAAGAGGATCTTTTCAGGTTTAGAGTTTTAGAGAATTAGGACATACCTATTACATCTCAAAAGATTAAAATGTAGACACATCTACTATGCTTCCATAAAATAAAAATTCTTAAAAAGAAACTTGTTTAGATCTATGTTTTAGATATATGTCTTTCCGTGATCCCATACTTGACCCTATTCATCTTTATGTCTAGTGGAAAACATTTCAAAAACATGGGATGGGCATAAAAAGCCCAGTAAAGGATACCAAAATAAAGAAAATTGTTAGTTTTTTCAAAACAATAAGTAAATAATGAATACTTTATCATAAGTAATATCTTTCACCATTATGAAGTAGTAAATACTCTTCACTGAATAAAAGATCATTACACTCCCTTTTGTTACCAAAATATTACCATAAAAACTATATAAGGAACACATAACATATAAAGGTAACTTGTGAAATAAACATACTTAAATGGAATAACCATACGGTCGAATTCCACACATATCACTAAATGGAATAGCCATACGGCCAACTTCCATACCCAATGCATTAGAGGTTATAACGAAACCACTCGTCCTGGTATACACGGCACCACCTTTCATTTGCTTTATCAGGTAACCACCCGTGAAATTTCCAAGTACCATTATAAAATCATAACACATAAAACAATGATAAAGGAACGTCTTGTATTAGAACAAAATATCCCTCAATGAAAGGAGATTTAGACGAATTCCCGTACAAAGACGGTATGCTTAGATTAAGGATAAATCAATTACATAATTATGTGTGAAAAATATAAATACACCCAATATAAGTGGATATTAAGTGTAAAAAAATCAGTGGTAATCCACACATAATCATTGTATGACATAATCAGGAAGTGGAGGTTTAACCCAAAGAATTGAAATTGGATTAAGAAGTTCCCTTGTGAAAATTCGATAGCCTAACAACGTCACTTTAAACATCCTAAAATGAGATGATGAGGGATAAAAAGGGTATCTCATCACTTGGACATATAATTTACAGCAATAAGGATATATAAGAACATATCCCAACAAAAGAAGATGTAAATTAAATTACCTAACAAAAACAAGTCTTTTTAAAAGTGGAGGGTGAAAGGTTTCCTTACCGAGTTGGGTAAATTTCGAAACATACACCCCATGAAAGAAAGGTCATACAATGAAGATGTAAATACCCAAAAATGAGATTATATTACACAAATAGTAGAATAATGTGCAGTAAATACACCACACAAAAGGAAATAGTGGCAAATGTAGCATGAATCTCATGGGAATAAAAAGTGATATAAAAACCCCTTACCTCGTTGTAATCAATCGAGTCGTATGACCAAAATATAATAACCACAAAATAAATTTCAGAAAAAAATGAATATAAATATAATCATAATAATATATATCAATTGGAAGTAAAAAATACACCACATTCAATAAATAAGTGGCGACCAATGGAAATATCACGAAATTAAAAGTGAGATAAGAAATCCCTTACGAAAATTTGGCAGCCTAACGACGCCACTTAAAAATTCTTAAAATTAATTGATGAGGGTGATAGGGGGTCTCTCATCATATGAAAATAAAAAATGTAGTATGGTGAATATAAAATAACTTCCTCCATCATAAGAACGTGGAGCATTAAAGAAATGACATAAAAGAGAGTACTTGAAAAGATAGGGAGAGGTCAGATCCTTTACCTCATGTCCAACTTGTCTTGTTTATTTCTTTATATTCCAGAATAATATACATTGTTCAATTTATAATTGAATAAGAACATTTTTTAAAGTTTATTATTCTATTCATATCACATAATATAATGTTATAATAATTATTTAATTTTGAGAGTTCATATCAGACGTTTTTGTCGATGTTCGGTACATGAGTCAAAAATGAACTTGTTTGAAAACAAATGTCCATGTAGTTATAATTACATCTTCTACAGAATAGTATTAATTATTTAAATATCATATATATCCAGTATAAATTCATTATATACTATTCCATAACATTTGGATATAGAAAATTAAATGCACCGTTCATGGAGATGGTAGGTCATACGTACACATGAATGCTACATTCATTTCGTTGTCATATTAATGGAATTAAAACTAAATGAGATATATATATATATATTATAATTCCAGTATAACATATATGTTATATATTTCACATAATTTCATTAATTTTAATTTATATTTATTCCATGTATTGCAGGAACGAGTCACATCACTTGAGGGGGCGGTGGTCCACACTTCCTCGAATTAAATTATCGCATTTTCACAACATGAAAAGCATAAAGGTATGTTTTAAATATAAAATATAGAGGCATATAGAAAACATAAATACTATATATTTCATATATAAAATACAGTGACATCATAATGGCCACCATGAGAGGTGGTAGGAGATAAATGCACAATCATTGTTCCCTGAGGTAGTAATTCGCCATCCAGGGAAACAGTATGTTTTTTCAACCATTATGTGGAGGTGTGTGTAATTATATCTAGAATAATTCTCATAAAAACATCCTAGTATATTCAATATAAATTTTTTGTAAAAAAAAAGGAATAAAAAGATTTTAGGTGGTTGGAGAAGCAAAATAAAACAAAAGAACATAAGAGAAGACATTAACTTTAAAACAGGTAACTCCACTTGGTTTGAACCAAAAGGGTTTTTTGAAGAGCATTATGCCTAATGTAAGGATACTAGGATGAAGAGGGGGATGTGGAGAGAAAATTGGATCAGGGTTTGGGCGATCCAAGGGCTTGGGAGGTTTGGGTAAGGGAGTAGAGGTGGGGGCCTTTTATAAGAGGGAGGAGAGGCACTCTTGGAATGTCATGAAATGTTACTTTATTATGAAATTATTTTCGGATTTTAAAGGTCCCACAAGGATATATTTCTAGGATAAGCTGATAAGGGTTCGAAATCCACCAATAAAATAGGTTTTATATAAGTTTAAGTCTTAGTTGTCACTTTATCTTTTCATTTTATTTAAATTGTTCATTAATGAGGTAATCACTTCATCATCATGGTGTCATTAATAAATTTATTTATTTAACGTCTAAAAATTATAAAAAATTACCATGTTGTATAAAATATTTTCATATTTCTAGTGAATGTTTATAGTAAAAAATATAACTTATATAACCCCAAGTAAAAATTGTTTTAGTAAAATAATAAATGTTCGTGACATTTTTATTTTAACTTTAAATAAAATGTTATTAACGTCATTTTCTTACCCAAGTGGCTCCATGGGGTCTCCAAGTTGACCCATGGATTTTCATGGTCGGAAATGACTCATCAAACAAGGGTAGGACATGTGTCAAGGTAATTTCATATTATTAAAACATTATTTTTACCTTAACTTACACTAATTACCTCTAATCGCGATTCATAAAACGCAAAAGTTACTATTCACCAAAAATTATTTTCATCCCATTGAACCACATTTTACTTAATAATGAAAACCATTTATGTCGTATTTTTAAAATTCAATTCATAGATGCTGTAAATTTTCATTTAATCAAAAAATCAGTTTTTTTAACTACCACTTAGAGGTTTCACTATTCATCAAAATTGATGTTTTGCAGAAAAATACCAAAAAGTCACCCGATGATATATTTGATATTTTGAATTCAAAAATGATGTTTAATTTTAAAAATTAAAAACATAAAGGTTTCATTAATTAATTTAATTTTTATTTTCCATTGTCAAAATAAATAGCATGTTTTTATGAAATAATATATATCAAAAGATTGAGACATGTTTATGTCCAATTTCAACGTGAAATTATTTCCAATATCCACCATTGGATTAAATGGTGAAAATATATTCTAATTTCACTTTAAAACCAATATTATAACCATTAAAATAAATTATATTAAAAGGATGTTTTGAATTAAAATACATCATCATTCACTATTCATAAAAAAATGAACTTTATCTGATAAATACCAAAAACATACAGAAAGAAAATTTTGATTTCTTGATTATAAAGAAGTGTTTTATTTCATCAAATATAACATATAAAATTGTCAAAAATTTGATTTATAGAGGGATCTCCATCAAAAGTCGGATAATCGACCTTTTAAAGGATATTAGAATATTTACGATTAAAATTGGATTCATTCACATTTTATGCCTCTAAAATTTATTGGATAAAAGAAAAAATATTTAAAAAACCTATATAATTATTTTTTAGTTAGTTTTGTTCATTCCCGCCATTACAACAGTTAGGCGTTAACTACCATTTAAAAAAAATATTATTTTATTATTTGTGTGCAACGTAATATGTCAGAGAAACCCGTTGTTGCATATTGGGTACGCCTTTGAGCATAGTATTCCCTTTAAAGTAATATTTACATTTTATTCAAACATATTGATAAATATTATAATGTCATATTCTTTATTTACTTGGGATGTTACACATGATATGTGTTATTATTGATCGAATCATTTAATAATCACATTTTCTACCTATCATGGAGTTTATAAAGGTATATGATCTTAGGAACCTATATGTATGGGGGGTGTTAGAATTAATTACATTATAATATATATCATCTCTAATATATACTCTCTATTAAAATCTCCATTTTGTAGTGGATTGATGAAAGTGATGGGTTCTCATTTGAAGTCGAGTATGGATTATCATCCATATATGGATGATCAGAATGAGTGAGCCATCCATATTCTTGAATACATGCTATGAGAATTCATTATTTACTTTAATGGTTCCTGGAAAAAAACATCTTCAATTAATGTAATATGTTTATAACAGTATATATTGGGATTTTATCTGGATGGCTCCATTTGTTGAATTTTATGGGAGGCCATGTAGATCACCTATCTGTAGGGAAGATTTTAGATAATCCTGGGTTAGATTGAGGATTAATCAAGATATTACATATATCATGAAATGGATTAGGAAGAGTTTGGTGATATCTTAGAGTTTACAACAATGTTATATTGATCCCCATCTTCTTTCTTGGAACATTGAGTTAGGTGATTGGGTTTTTTCAGAGTTTCACCTCGATTGGGTCATAGATGTTTGCGAAATAAAGGAAATTTGGAACCTCATTATTTTGTCCCATTTGAGATTTTTAGGTTATGTAGAAAGGTGGTTTATTGATTAGACTTCCTTATAATTTTTTACTTTATCCATAATGTGTTCTACTTCTTAAAACTGAAGAACTATTCGATGGATGTAAGGACATAACCCTAGTTTCATGGATCCAGTTCCTTATTTTGTTACATTGGAATATAAACAATGAATATGAATCATAAAGGAATGATTAGTTTAATTCATTTAGAAACAAGATACATAAATAATTTAAAAATTATAACTTTAAATAGAAAACTATATATAATATTTATTAGAAACATCCACAACTATAATTTTATCCTTGTAGGTAACTCATAATAAACATCATCATGTACTACGAAAATGAAACATAATAATGGGGTGTGATCAATCGCTCAGTAAGGGTAATAAATACAATAAGAGATACAAAAACATAAATATTAAGAATGGTGAATAAATAGAAAGGATTCCTTTTAAAAATAAACATGAACACATTATGACATGAATAAGGACCAAATACATAATGACATAATAAAACATAATCATGGGTATTATACTAGTCGAATAACCACATGAACTATCAATTAAAGTTTCATAATGAGGTAAATATATATGATGGACCTTTTGAAATATACCATCAAGGACTTGGGAAATACATTTAAAAATGATTAATACCTCTTCCAAAACCATATCTAAAAATTATCAAGGCCTCTGCCAAGTCTATATCTATTTGTATGATGACACCTACTGATGAATATAGGGTCTATTGAGGGTCCAAACCATCACATAATAAGTTCATTAAATTCCTAATATGAACTAATATGAACATAAACAACATATACCTTCAAATTGAAACTAACATATGAACCAAAAATAACATTCCCTAAATATGAAGCATAAACACTAACCATTCAGATTAAATTGGTGAGTGGTTTTAAGATATAACGTCGATAGTCAAAATAATCATAAAACATTCAATTAAAACATTTTTATTGTATAATAAATATTTAACCCAATAATACATAAAAACTAATATGAAGATTGAAATAGATTAAGACACTCTTATCAAATCATCGTGTAATTCCTGAGACAAATAATTTTTTATTTTGAAAAGAATAGTTTATTTTAAAAGTCAATTTATAAAACCAAAAGTGAAGTAAGATAGTATTTTTAGTAATTTAATGAGTTATTTTATATAGATAATTTGTAACATCCCAGGTAAATAAAGAATAATACATTCTCATATTTATTAATATTTAGGAATTAAATATTAATTTTACTTTAAAGGGGTTTCTATGTCCGATAGCATACCAGATACGCAACAAAGAGTTTCATTGAAATCTTACGTTGAACACTAGTAATAAAATAATATTATTTTAAATGGTAGTTAACACGTAGCCGTTGTATTAAAGGTAATGAATATAAATAACTAAAATATGATTATATATGTTTGTTAAATGTTTTTACATTTATCCAATAAAGGATAAAGGCTTAAAATACGAAAATAATTCAATTTTAGGCATATATACTCTAATTTTCACTAAAGGTCCACATCTCTCCTTTTGATGGCGAACCCTCTTTAAATACAATTGTGGACACTCATGTACATTATATTGGGCCAAATAAAATTCTTCTTTAGAATCAGGACATCAAAATTTACATTGTGTAAAGTTTTTGTATTTTTCTGATAAAGTTCATTTTTTAATGAATAGTGGTAACTGTTGTATTTTAATTCAAAACCTCTTTTTAATCTAAACAATTTTTATGATTAGATTATCTTTTGAATTCATTTTAAAGTGAAATTAAAATATATTTTTACAATTTAATCCAATAGTGGTCGTTGGAATTAATTTCACTTTGAAATTGGACTTAAACTAGTGTCAATCTTTTGATATATATTGTTTCATAAAAACAAGCTATTTGTCCTGACAGTGGGAATTAATTATTAAATTAATTTATGTAACTTATATTTTTTTAATTTTGTAAAATAGACATCATTTTTTAATTCTTAATATCAAATATATCATATGGTGATGTTTTGGTATTTTTCTGAAAAACATCAATTTTTAATGAATAGTGAAACCACTAAGTGGTACTTAAAAAACTGATTTTTCATTTAAATGAATATTTCCCACCTCTGTGTTTTGAATTTTAAAAATCCGACATGCATGGTTGTCATTAAGAAGTAAAATTTGGTTCAATGGGATTAAAATAATTTTTTGGTGAATTGTAACTTTTATGTTTTTAATCGCGATTAGAGGTAATTAGTGTAATTTAAGATAAAAATAATGTTTTAATAATTTGAAATGACATTGACACATGTCCTACACTTATTGGATGTGTCATGGCCGACCCAGATAACCCATGGGTCGATTTTTGGGACCCCATAAAGCCACATGGGTAAGATAATGACATTAATGCCTTTTATTTAAAGTAAAATTAAAAATGACACAAACATGGGTTTTTTACTCAAAAAATTTTTAAATGGGGTTATACAAGTAATAATTTTTACTATAAATATTAATTAGAAATATAAATATATATCCTAGATCATGGTAATTTTTTTATAATTTTTAGAAATTAAATAAATTAAATTATTTATGACACCATGATGATGCAGCGAATACCTCATTATTTTATGATTTAAATAAAATGACATGATAATGTAAAATCTAAGACCTACACTTGTAAAAATCCTATTGGATGGGTGTCTTTCTAACTATTATCACTTTATCCTCAAAATATATAATTTTGTGACCTCTAAAATCTGAAAGGAATTTTATAATAATGTAACCTTTTATAACCTTCCAAGAGTGCCCCTCCTCTCCTCTTATAAAAGGTGCCCACCTCTACCACCTTACCCACACCTATCAAGCCTTTGGCTTGGCCAAAACCGGCCCATTTTCTCTCTCTACATCTCTCTATTACTCCTAAAAGCCTCACTTTGGGCAGAAGTGTTTCCAAGGAAGCCTTTGAGCTCAAATCAAAAAGAGTTACCCGTTTTAAAGGTAGTGTCCTCTCTTGTGTTCTTATGTTTTATTTTGCTTCCCCAACCCCCAGAACTCATTTTATTCCTTAGTTTTGTAACAACACCAGTATCTTCAATATACTAGGATGTTTTTAGGAGATGTATTAGATCTACATTTACACACACCTTCATCTAATGGTTATAGAGCATACGGTTTCCGTGGATGGCTAATTTCCGCCTCACAAAACGATTATTGATCAATATTCTTCTAACAACTTCAAAGGTGGCCATTAAGATGATTATATATTTATATATGATATATATTTTGTTTATGTTTTCTTTATTCTTCTGTATTTTTCATTTGTGGCATACCTTTATGGTTTCCATTGTGGGTAATCATGATAATTTCATTTTAGGAAGTGCGGACTACCGCCCCCTCAAAGTGATTTGATTGGTTAATGCCATATGTGGTACATATAAAGGATGGAGTTTATGATATTATATATGAAATTATATTGGAATTATAATATACCTTTATGTAATTATGATTTCATTCCATTAAATATGAAATAGAAATGAAAGTAGCGTTCATGCGTACGTACGACTTACCGTCTCCATGAACGGTGCATTTCATTTCTTACCTCTAAATGTTATGTACTATTATAAATACATGTATATCCTAGATATATATGATATATATGATATAAAAATCATGAATATCATTCTGGATATAATGAACCTTTGGCCACGTGAACAACATGTAATTGTAAGAAGTCCATTTTTCACTTAAGTATCAAATATCGACAAAACAAACTTTATTAAATTAAATGATTACATAACATTTATAACATTGAAATAAGTTGTATAAAAGGAATAATAAACTTGAAAAAGGTTCTTAAGAATGTATAAATTATCATTAGTTTATTATTCAAGAGATTAAAGAGAAATCGAGTCACGTCGGACACGAGGTAAGGGAACTTCGTAACCCAATTTCCGTTCTTTGGGTTAATCTCATACATTCAAATTATGTCATGATATTATTATGTCCTATCTTGTATTTATACTTTATTTATGTGTAAATATAGTTTATACACATAATAGATCTATTTTATGTATGATATGATCTTTGTAAGGGACTTCATCACAATCTCCCTTAATTGAGGCATATTATATTTTATACACAACTTTATTTTATACAAAGTATAAACCCCTTTTACTTTTACATTTATTCAAAAGGAATATTTTTTATAAGAAGCATTTACTAAATGAAAAAAGGAATGTTTTTTTGTCATACGTATGCAGCGACAATGATTTATCTGCCGTCGTGACCATTATTTGAGTTTCGGCTTCCACTACAAGCCACAAATTTTTTTTTAATGAAAAATAAATACCATGTTTTACATTTCATTTATTTTAGTATTGAAAATAGTTTTGATAATGTTTTTTTATATCAATGCCTTATTTATATCTTGTGATTGAAATACGGAAATGTTATATTTCCTTTATGCATGTTTTATGTGATATGATTCTGTTATGGTTATTGGTCATTGTTTATTAAGACGGGTGGCTCCATGATAAAATAAGGGTGGTTGAGCCCGATATAGCTCTCTAATGCATTGGGTAACACAAAGGAGTTAAATTTTATGGTTTCTACAAAGAGATTAAGGGAATATATTGTGATGGGAATTCCAAATGTAACCAAGATGGTTACTCCCTACGTAAGAATGTTATTAATGCCTCAAGTTACATTTATGTCTTAGGATTTCTATGATTTATTCATGATTTTATGAGGTATGTTAAAGTGATTATGTTTTATGGGAAAAGTATGATTTCATTCTTATGTATATATATACTCATGTTTCCTTTCCATATTTTTTTATAACCCTTACTGAGCGTTTTATGCTCATCCCAAGTTTTTGAAATGTTTTTCACAGGTCAAGTGAATGGTACATGATATGATGATAGTGTCAAGGAAGTGTCAAGAAAGAATCCATGTTTTATTTTAAATATGTTTCCGTTGATGGGAAAAATGAATACTATCTTTTATTTTAAACACTTTGATTAAATGTGGGATGTAATTCATGTTTTATGATCTAATTATCTAAAACTCTAAACCTGAAAAGATCCTCAAGGTGCATTCTAGAAATATCTCAAGATTAAGTAATGTTTAAGGCTGGGGCCTTATAGTTGGTATCAGAGGTCGGTTTAGACAACTTTAGGAGTATGAACATTGTTAAATTATAAATTAATTTATGGTATGATTGAAATGATATAGAATTTGAAGATTACCATGTTGCTTCTCCTAAGATATTTCTGTGTTAAGAATTGTTTTTCATAGAGAAAACAAAACAGATTTTCTGGGAAGGAATACAGAGGGAAATGACCTTTCAAATCAGTATCATGAGATGGTCAGAATCAGAACTAAACAGTTTGTTGCAGTGATGGCTCAGTTGACTCATTTGAAAAATGTTGTTTTTTTATTGACGATATTTTGGTGTTTTCTAAAAGTAAAGAGGATCATAAAAGTCATTTACGGGTTATTTTTCAAACCTTAAAAGAAAATAAATTGTATAGGAAATTCAGCAACTGTGAGTTTTGGTTACAAAAAATTTCTTTCCTTGGTCACATTGTTTCTAATGATGGGATAACTTTTGATCCTGCAAAAACAAAAGTTGTTGAAGTATGGTCAAGACCACAAATGTAACTGAGATTCGTAGCTTCCTTGGTTTGGTAGGATATTACCGAAGGTTTTTTAGAAAATCATCACAGTTATCTAGTCCAATGACTGAGCTAACTCAGAAGGGTGTTACGTTTATCTGGACAAAAGAATGTGATGATTGTTTTCGGGAACTAAAAAGAAGATTAGTGAATGCTCTAGTCTTGGCACTACCTTCCAGGAATGGTGAGTTTGTTATCTACAGTGATGCTTCATTCAAAGGAATTGGTTGCGTCCTAATACAGAATGACCCGGTAATTGCTTATGCATCCCAACAGTGGAAACCTCATGAGTTAAATTATCCTACAGATGATTTGGAATTAGCTGTTGTTGTTTTCTCTTTAAAAATTTGGAGGAATCAATTGTATGGAGTATAGTGTGAAATATATACCGATCACAAAAGTATAAAGTAAATATTCACTCAGAATGAATTGATCATGAGATAGAGAAGATGGATAGAATTAACCGAGGATTATGATTATACAATTCATTACCATCCAGGAAAAGAAAATAAAGTGGCTGATTCTTTGAGTCGAAAAAGTAATTCTTCATTAACCTGCTACGTTTGGAATGAGATCCTTTGGTTTTTGATTTGATGAACTTTGGAATAGAAGTTGTTGGTGCAGGAAGATCTTCTTTTTTGTTTCATGTATCAGTGAGATCATCCTTATCAGATATAATTAAGCAAGCGCAAAAGAAAGATTGTGGATTGCAGAAAAAGGTAGAGTTGGTTCAGAAGGGTATGTTTCCAGAATTTAATATTGATAGTGATTGTGTTTTGAGATTTGGGAAGAGATTATGTGTTCATGGTGATTCACAGTTGAAGAATGAATTTTTATGTGAGGCTCATAGTTCCCCATTTTCAGTTCATCCTGGTAGTACTAATATGTACAGAGATCTGCGGGAGTATTACTGGTGGGATGGAATGAAAAGGGATATTGCTGATTTTACTGTGAGGTGTTTGACTTGTTAGCGGGTTAAATGAGAGTTACAGTTATCAAAAGAAATTATCCAGCCTTTACCAGTGCCAGAGTGGAGATGGGAAAACAATTCCATGGAATTTGTTGTGGGATTACCAAAGACATCTCGAGGTAATAATGGAATCTAGGTTTTTGTTTATCTCTTGAATAAATATGCTCATTTCCTTCCTATTCGAGATAATTTTTCCTTAGATCAAATTTCTCGTTTGTATCTTAAAGATATAGTCGGGTTACATGGAGTTCCTCTCTCCATTGTATCTGATCGTGATCCTAGGTTTACTTCTAACTTTTGGAAAGGCCTTCAGAAGTCGTAGAGTACTGAATTAAATTTTAGTACATGTTTTCATCGTCAATCAGAAGGGTAGTCAAAATGACAATTCCGACATTGGAGGATATTCTACCTGCTTGTTCAATTGATTATGTAACAGCCCAAGATTTTATAAAAAAAATATTCTTTTTAATTTTATTAATGTCTTGTGTTGTACGCTACACCAAAAGGAGCTTGCACAACACGCATCCTTGTCTTGCCTTGCATTACACGCAATCGCGACCTTCCTCGATAGTGTGTGTAATACGCAATACCGAGTTTCACTAAACAACGATGTGCTATTAAAATATTATTAAAACTAGCCGTTATGAATAGTAATAACCACTTTTTAAAATTCTGTAAATCTTGTTTTTCAAAATGAACTTCATTCTTGGATTCGGAGTATCGAATTTAGCCTAAGGTGAAATTTTGGTACTTTTCGGATAACTTTCATATTCTGATGAATAGTGAAAATTACTAAATTATAATTAAAAACAACTTTTTTTAATCGAAATAATTAATAGTGATAAATTATTAATTTGAGTGGTTTTAAAGTATATTTAGAATATATTTTTACAATTTAATACAATGTTGGTCATTGGACGTAATTTCACATTTAAACCAGACATAAACAAGTGTCAATCTTTTGATAGATATTGTTTCGTAAAAACACGCTATTTGTTTTAATAGCGGGATTTAATTATAAAATTAATTAATTCAACTTCTATGTTATGAATTTGGTAAAATAGATTTCATTTTTGAATTCGGAATATGAAATATAGCTTAGGATGAAATTTTGGCATTTTTCGGAAAACTTTCAATTTTTGATGAATAGTGAAACCACTAAGTGGTAGGTTAAAAACTGAATTTTGCATAAAACTTAATTTTACCACTTCTGTGAATGGAATTTCGAAAATCCGAGAGACACGGTTAATATCAAGGACTAAAATGTGGTTCAATGAGATGAAAATAATTTTTGGTGAATAGTAACTTTTTACTTTTTTTACCGCGGTTAATAGTAAATAGGGTAACTAAGGGTAAATATGATATTACTATTACCCTAACACATGTCCTAATTATATTGGACAAGTGTATTTCGACCAAAAACAAACTTAGGAATAAAATATGACCATTTAGGCCCACTTGGATTAGATTAGGACATTTATTATTAATTTATTTAAAGAAGGGTTAAAATAGTTAAAATCAAAGTTTAATAAGTAAAGCATTTTTAATATGGGGTTATACATAAGATAAATTCGATTGTAAATATTCATTAGAAAGATAAAAAGATTTCCTACATGATGGTATTTTATTTGTAATTTTTAGACATCATATAATTTAATTTATTTATGACACAACGATGATGCAGTAATTATCTTATTAATGAAATATTGACATAATTGATGTTATAAACACCAAAATAAATGTAATTTGAGATTTTTTATGAATTCCACTAATTTTCTAGGTTACTATGATATATTAATGTTGATTTAATCAACTTGGTTCGAACATTTAATTCTGTTATGACTTTTACAAAAATCATATATCAAATAGTGTCAAAATTGACACAAAATAGTTTTTAAATCAAATATTATATTATTAATTGTTATTGTATTCCTAAAAATCTAAGGTTCGGCCAAATGACTTAGATAAGGATATATATATTAATAATAAACAATTTGGGGTTCGTTTGGCATGTTATAGTAAGTGTATTAACCATATAGTGAAAGAAAACAAAAAGACATGGTAAAAGTTAAATTATTTAACTTAGAGTTAAATCTAATTGATAAGGTTAAAATAATATCCTAAACTTGTCTAAATTCTATTGGTTGATAGGCTTTCGACCCATCCCCACTTTAGCTTCGAAATAAGACCCTTTGGAACCATTATAAACCGATTTTGACTTTAATATAAAATAATATTTTGAGATATTCCTAAGGTGCCCCTCTCCTCCCCTATAAAAGGACACCTCCTCCCCCTCCTCCTCACACCAATTTGAGCACTCAAGCTCGGCCAAACCCTGCCAAAATCTCTTCTCCACATCCCTAGCAACATCCTAGAGGTTCTGGTCTTCCTCAAAGACCAATTCTAGTGCCCTAAGAGGAGGTCTCAAAGAGGCACTTCAAAGAAGAGGTAATTACCGTTACCAATTATTTCATATTTATTTCTTCTTCCACTTCTTCTTCTTAGGTTGTTTCATTATGAAGTAATAACATCAGTATCACTCATATACTGATATGTTATTATAAGTATGAAACAACCCTATTTCACCATCTCTCCATCCTACGGAAAAAGAAATCACCGCGCGTGCGTACGTACGGAATACCGTCTCCACGCCGTGGTGTAATCTATTTTCCACCACCACCTTACATGGATGGGTATAATGATGTAAAGAATAACTATACATAGTTATTACAACATCATATTGATTCTGATATATTGTATAATCCACTCCAATTCAATTCAATATTTATAGAAATGATATCATCGCTCGTGCGTACGTACGGACTACCGTCTCCACGACGCGATGAGATTCATTCTCCATGTTAACCATTTAAGAATGATTATAATGTATATATAAGACATAATAATGAAATATATGACATTATAAAGCTACTGGATTTATTTATATATATACATATGTATGTCATCTACTTACTTCCATTTCAAGACAATAAGGAAAGAAAAACAGCGTTCATGCGTACGTACGGACTACCGTCTCCATGAACGGTGTTTTTCATTTTATTTATCTACCTATTATATATATATATACTGAATATATATGATATATAAATCATATTTTATATTCTGGAAGTAAGTAAATCATGATATAAGTAATAATTATGTCAAGAACAAACAAGTCAAAACACCTACGATAAATGAAACGATTTTACCCAAAACGCTTCTTTAACATGGAATTTACAAAAGAATGGGTAATATAATGTCATAAGTGAACCATATATGATATCATAACAATGAATATGATTCTGTAATAAGTCAATAACATGATTTAAATCATTATACAGGAGGTTCGGACACTTACAAAGCAAGTCGGACCTAAGGTAAGGGAAATATCACAATCTCATTTTTATCCGAGATTGTTTATACTTTGGTATTTACTGGGGTGTATTTTATCATCCACATCCATGTTTCTTCAATATGTAATATTATTTCCATCCACCTACAATTTTTTAAATCCAATTTTACCCTTCAGTGAGTTTTTAGTAAAAGATATGAAAGGAATCTTTTGTCGTTTTTATACGAGGTACTTTTTGACTTTTCCGACAAAAGTACGAAGAATGTTTTTTTTAACTTATACGGCACGAACGGATTTATACTGTTTTATAAAGCCTTATTTTCATGAAGCTTCCTCTAAATGATTTCATGACTATTTTCAATAAAATCTCTTTCTTTTAAAATTGCATGATGTTTTGTGAAAAGAAATTGATTTTGAAGAAGAAAGGATATTTTCCTCAAGAATTCAATTCAAGTGTTTTATCAAAATTATTTTCCATATAAGATAATAAAGGGTTCTGTTTCTATCCATATTTTTACATTGATTTGACTATGTTGTGATGGAATTATGTTTATGAATTCCTTTATCTTATATGAATGGTTTTATGATGTCATGTTGTTTAAGAATCCCATTTTTATTACATGGGTTATGCAATGATGTATGATTTATGATTTTGTGGCACACATAAGAAAGGATTCATTAAGAGATGGGTGGGACCTATATCTCCCTCCAATGCATTGGGTAAAGATTTTATATCTCATGAGATAGACATGGCTGGAATGGTAGGTTATACCGGTTCAGTGAAACAGGACTGAAACGAGGATTACTCGATTCAGAAAGGGACTTTGTCCACTAAGATAGTCTTGGCAATGAGTCTTGACTAACAAGAAATGATTCTCTATGATTATGTGTGTATGCCACAAAGTTCCATGTTTTATGTTATGATTATTGTGATTACATTTCACTGCCATGATTTATCCCATGTTATGAAATTATGCTCTCTTTTGCAGGTTATGATTTCGAAAATGTTATGTTCTTATGAATATGATGTGATTGATATTTCTTTTGTTTACCCTTACTGAGCATTTGAGCTCACCCTTTTATGTTTTCTTTTCCCCATGATATAAAGAAAGGTTTTAGGTAAAAAAAAGGAAGATCTTTATGGGAGATGTTGAAGATCTTTCACCACGATTAGAAGATTATAGTCCGAGTTTCCAAAGACACTAAACTATTACGGTCCTTGTGTGTGTGTTTTTGTAATGTACTAAGTATTCCGCAAAAGTAATGTAAAGTCCATGTACGATAAGCTTCGGGTCTCTACAGTTGGTATCAGAGGAAAGGTTTAGTCAACCTTTGGAAACTAGGATGCGAAAACGTTAGTGAGATCCCTAGAGATATTTCTAAGGTATGTCTAGGGATGCCCCTAAGGATAAGTATACGTATAGGATATAGTCCTAGAACTATGGTAACGATATTAGATTAAACCAAAGATGATAGATATTTAAGTTACTTCTCCTTTATCATGATTTTTGCATCTAACACTATTCTGTTTGGGTTTTAGAAAATGGCTGGAAACAAGATGATTCACAATAATGGAGGATATGATGGACAATGGAATGATATTCTTCATGAGAAACCAAATGAAATGGGATTTGGATGTCCAAACATCATTATTATGCCGAATCAGCAATCTCACAACATGATCAATAAAGTAAAATTTGGTAAGTTTCCTGACTCGACTAATAAGAGAAAGATGGAGTTCTATGATGATCATAGAGGAAAGAAAGTTCAATTTCCCCTATGTAAATCATGTGGGAAGAGGCATCAAGGAGAATGTTTCAAGGGAACTGGAAGATGCTTTGGGTGTGGAAAAGAAGGACACAAAGCAAGTAAGTGCAAAGGAAAAGGGTCGGTTAACACCATGGATGAGGATAATGGTATTGCTACGACATCAAAAATGGTTAAGTGTTTTAAATGTGGAATGTATGGGCATTATGCAAACAAATGCCCTAAGGGAAAGACTCATGAAGAGAATCAGTATGGTCATATGGGTAGTATTTATGTGGATGATGATGAAGAGACTACAAATGATATGTGAGATGAAAGAATTTTTGAAGCTCGGTCAATGGTTTGAGAATGTAGTGGAATGATTACATGTTTATCATGTGTAATTTTGGAATAAAGAGACATCTATGGATTGTTACACTGTTGTCTTTCCTTGTGTTTTGAAAGTGTATGATTAATGTTACCAGTATCCATGAAAGGTTATTCAGATATTTTTGGAATGTAGATGATATGCGCATAATGAAGGGATAAGGAGAAAATTAAATGTTTGATAGTATTCATGAGCTCATGATTGATATAAGGACTAAGTGATATCATGGTTTGAGTATATAGAATTTTGAGGATTTTGGTATGTGGAAAGTGTTAACTTTTAACTGCACTCATGTTTTCACTAAGGTATTCAAGAGAATACACGATTAAGGACTTTGAATGTTTGGAATGTGACCAACAAGACATATCTTATGATATGTGGGGATCAACGACAGTATTAAATCTCTGGTAATCGATGTCACTATATTATGAGAGTGGACTGCAGTATTATGTATAAGCCTAAAGATTAGACTGGATTATGTTGGACATAAGTTAGTATTGTTTAAGGATAGAAGATTTTCGATATTATTGATGGGATGTTATAGTAACGTAGTTTTAGAAAAAGGACAACATGCAGGACGGGCGACAGCCCATCGCTTCGGACAAGGCTGTGGGAATCGAACCCACAACTGAAGTGCGACTGGCCTTTATCGCCTACCACTGACCTATAGGAAGTCCCTATTTAGTAGAAACTAGTTTTATTATATTAAGCAGTATGATATATAAGTCCATTTTAGGAACCATATATGATTAATCTCACTATAGATCGATTTATGCATATCATTTTTTCTAACCTTTTGCTTGAGACAGATGGAATGACCCGTCATTCTATCACATTATCTGCTAACACTTCACGAATAACAAATTCAACTTCATTTATTTAAGAGATGAAGTGGAAATTGTTCAAGGCATGAACAACAGTAAGATTGTACCAAAATAAAGTAAGTATTTATTCTAATTCAAATTTTCAACTTTAGGGAAATGATCTTGAAAACCAAAAATGTTGTCCTAGTGATCTTATACCTGAGGAATCAGATGGTACCTTATATCATCACAAATTTATGGATTTGTGATTTTTGGCTTTTCCATAGCCATGTTCTCTACCACTCTCCATCAGAACATGATGGTTAGATTTCTCTTCCATATCCATATTTTCACCTATGTGGAAACCCAGTGATTAATTTATTTGGGTAATCGTTACATTTCATACTTTAGTTTTTAAAGCCAAGTTTTGGTATTCCTTTTTACGATGTGGGTTTCTATTAAAGAAACTTTCGAATAGTAAACCATTTATAACCCCGACGAATTTCGAGGGCGAAATTCATTTTAAGGGGGGTAGAATGTAACAGCCCAAGATTTTATAAAAAAAAATATTCTTTTTTATTTTATTAATGTCTTGTGTTGTACGCTACACCAAAAGGAGCTTGCACAACACGCATCCTTGTCTTGCCTTGCATTACACGCAATCGCGACCTTCCTCGATAGTGTGTGTAATACGCAATACCGAGTTTCACTAAACAACGATGTGCTATTAAAATATTATTAAAACTAGCCGTTATGAATAGTAATAACCAATTTTTAAAATTCTGTAAATCTTGTTTTTCAAAATGAACTTCATTCTTGGATTCGGAGTATCGAATTTAGCCTAAGGTGAAATTTTGGTACTTTTCGGATAACTTTCATATTCTGATGAATAGTGAAAATTACTAAATTATAATTAAAAACAACTTTTTTTAATCGAAATAATTAATAGTGATAAATTATTAATTTGAGTGGTTTTAAAGTATATTTAGAATATATTTTTACAATTTAATACAATGTTGGTCATTGGACGTAATTTCACATTTAAACCAGACATAAACAAGTGTCAATCTTTTGATAGATATTGTTTCGTAAAAACACGCTATTTGTTTTAATAGCGGGATTTAATTATAAAATTAATTAATTCAACTTCTATGTTATGAATTTGGTAAAATAGATTTCATTTTTGAATTCGGAATATGAAATATAGCTTAGGATGAAATTTTGGCATTTTTCTGAAAACTTTCAATTTTTGATGAATAGTGAAACCACTAAGTGGTAGGTTAAAAACTGAATTTTGCATAAAACTTAATTTTACCACTTCTGTGAATGGAATTTCGAAAATCCGAGAGACACGGTTAATATCAAGGACTAAAATGTGGTTCAATGAGATGAAAATAATTTTTGGTGAATAGTAACTTTTTACTTTTTTTTACCGCGGTTAATAGTAAATAGGGTAACTAAGTGTAAATATGATATTACTATTACCCTAACACATGTCCTAATTCTATTGGACAAGTGTATTTCGACCAAAAACAAACTTAGGAATAAAATATGACCATTTAGGCCCACTTGGATTAGATTAGGACATTTATTATTAATTTATTTAAAGAAGGGTTAAAATAGTTAAAATCAAAGTTTAATAAGTAAATCATTTTTAATATGGGGTTATACATAAGATAAATTCTATTGTAAATATTCATTAGAAAGATAAAAAGATTTCCTACATGATGGTATTTTATTTGTAATTTTTAGACATCAAATAATTTAATTTATTTATGACACAACGATGATGCAGTAACTATCTTATTAATGAAATATTGACATAATTGATGTTATAAACACCAAAATAAATGTACTTTGAGATTTTTTATGAATTACACTAATTTTCTAGGTTACTATGATATATTAATGTTGATTTAATCAACTTGGTTTGAACATTTAATTCTGTTATGACTTTTACAAAAATCATATATCAAATAGTGTCAAAATTGACACAAAATAGTTTTTAAATAAAATATTATATTATTAATTGTTATTGTATTCCTAAAAATCTAAGGTTCGGCCAAATGACTTAGATAAGGATATATATATTAATAATAAACAATTTGGGGTTCGTTTGGCATGTTATAGTAAGTGTATTAACCATATAGTGAAAGAAAACAAAAAGAAATGGTAAAAGTTAAATTATTTAACTTAGAGTTAAATCTAATTGATAAGGTTAAAATAATATCCTAAACTTGTCTAAATTCTATTGGTTGATAGGATTTCGACCCATCCCCACTTTATCTTCGAAATAAGACCCTTTGGAACCATTATAAACCGATTTTGACTTTAATATAAAATAATATTTTGAGATATTCCTAAGGTGCCCCTCTCCTCCCCTATAAAAGGACACCTCCTCCCCCTCCTCCTCACACCAATTGGAGCACTCAAGCTCGGCCAACCCCTGCCAAAATCTCTTCTCCACATCCCTAGCAACATCCTAGAAGTTCTGGTCTTCCTCAAAGACCAATTCTAGTGCCCTAAGAGGAGGTCTCAAAGAGGCACTTCAAAGAAGAGGTAATTACCGTTACCAATTATTTCATATTTATTTCTTCTTCCACTTCTTCTTCTTAGGTTGTTTCATTATTAAGTAATAACATCAGTATCACTCATATACTGATATGTTATTATAAGTATGAAACAACCCTATTTCACCATCTCTCCATCCAACGGAAAAAGAAATCACCGCGCGTGCGTACGTACGGAATACCGTCTCCACGCCGTGGTGTAATCTATTTTCCACCACCACCTTACATGGATGGGTATAATGGTGTAAAGAATAACTATACATAGTTATTACAACATCATATTGATTCTGATATATTGCATAATCCACTCCAATTCAATTCAATATTTATAGAAATGATATCATCGCTCGTGCGTACGTACGGACTACCGTCTCCACGACGCGATGAGATTCATTCTCCATGTTAACCATTTAAGAATGATTATAATGTATATATAAGACATAATAATGAAATATATGACATTATAAAGCTACTGGATTTATTTATATATATACATATGTATGTCATCTACTTACTTCCATTTCAAGACAATAAGGAAAGAAAAACAGCGTTCATGCGTACGTACGGACTACCGTCTCCATGAACGGTGTTTTTCATTTTATTTATCTACCTATTATATATATATACTGAATATATATGATATATAAATCATATTTTATATTCTGGAAGTAAGTAAATCATGATATAAGTAATAATTATGTCAAGAACAAACAAGTCAAAACACCTACGATAAATGAAACGATTTTACCCAAAACGCTTCTTTAACATGGAATTTACAAAAGAATGGGTAATATAATGTCATAAGTGAACCATATATGATATCATAACAATGAATATGATTCTGTAATAAGTCAATAACATGATTTAAATCATTATACAGGAGGTTCGGACACTTACAAAGCAAGTCGGACCTAAGGTAAGGGAAATATCACAATCTCATTTTTATCCGAGATTGTTTATACTTTGGTATTTACTGGGGTGTATTTTATCATCCACATCCATGTTTCTTCAATATGTAATATTATTTCCATCCACCTACAATTTTTTAAATCCAATTTTACCCTTCGGTGAGTTTTTAGTAAAAGATATGAAAGGAATCTTTTGTCGTTTTTATACGAGGTACTTTTTGACTTTTCCGACAAAAGTACGAAGAATGTTTTTTTTAACTTATACGGCACGAACGGATTTATACTGTTTTATAAAGCCTTATTTTCATGAAGCTTCCTCTAAAAGATTTCATGACTATTTTCCATAAAATCTCTTTCTTTTAAAATTGCATGATGTTTTGTGAAAAGAAATTGATTTTGAAGAAGAAAGGATATTTTCCTCAAGAATTCAATTCAAGTGTTTTATCAAAATTATTTTCCATATAAGATAATAAAGGGTTCTGTTTCTATCCATATTTTTACATTGATTTGACTATGTTGTGATGGAATTATGTTTATGAATTCCTTTATCTTATATGAATGGTTTTATGATGTCATGTTGTTTAAGAATCCCATTTTTATTACACGGGTTATGCAATGATGTATGATTTATGATTTTGTGGCACACATAAGAAAGGATTAATTAAGAGATGGGTGGGACCTATATCTCCCTCCAATGCATTGGGTAAATATTTTATATCTCATGAGATAGACATGGCTGGAATGGTAGGTTATACCGGTTCAGTGAAACAGGACTGAAACGAGGATTACTCGATTCAGAAAGGGACTTTGTCCACTAAGATAGTCTTGGCAATGAGTCTTGACTAACAAGAAATGATTCTCTATGATTATGTGTGTATGCCACAAAGTTCCATGTTTTATGTTATGATTATTGTGATTACATTTCACTGCCATGATTTATCCCATGTTATGAAATTATGCTCTCTTTTGCAGGTTATGATTTCCAAAATGTTATGTTCTTATGAATATGATGTGATTGATATTTCTTTTGTTTACCCTTACTGAGCATTTGAGCTCACCCTTTTATGTTTTCTTTTCCCCAGGATATAAAGAAAGGTTTTAGGTAAAAAAAAGGAAGATCTTTATGGGAGATGTTGAAGATCTTTCACCACGATTAGAAGATTATAGTCCGAGTTTCCAAAGACACTAAACTATTACGGTCCTTGTGTGTGTGTTTTTGTAATGTACTAAGTATTCCGCAAAAGTAATGTAAAGTCCATGTACGATAAGTTTCGGGTCTCTACAGATTATCAGGGAAGTTGGGACCTACATCTTTTTTTGGTTGAATTTTCATATAATAAATGTTTTCATTCCAGTATACAGATTGCACCGTTTGAGGCATTATATTGGAATCGGTGTCAAACTCCAGCTTTTTGGGATAAAGTGGCTGAAAGGAAGTTGATGGGACCAGAATTGGTAGAAGAGATGGCAGAAAAAGTTCAGTTGATTCAAGAACACATGAGAACAGCCTAGAGCAGACAAAAAAGTTATGCAGACAACAGGAGGAATGATCTATCTTTTGAGGTAGGTGATCATGTTTTTCTCAACGTTTCACCATGGAAAAGTGTGATGCGATTTGGTAAGAAAGTAAAGCTGAGTCCAAGGCTCATTGGACCATATGAAATTCTGGATAATGTTGGATCAGTTGCTTACCGGGTGGCTTTACCTCCGAGTTTATCTCAGGTACACAATGTTTTTCATGTTTTGATGTTGAGAAAGTATATGACAGATCCATATCATGTTTTGAGCCCCAAGGTAGTTCAGTTGGAAGAGAATATCTCTTATGAAGAACAACCAGTCCAGATTCTTGACCGAAGAGATCAAGTGTTGCGAAATAAGATAATTCACCAGGTTAAGGTTTTGTGGAAAAACCATACGGTTGAAGAGGCAACGTGGGAATCTGAAAATTCTATGAGGGATAAATACCCCCACTTATTTTGATAAGTGAATAAAATTGTGAGGATGAAATTCCCAAAAGGGGGGAAGGATGTAACATCCCAGGTAAATAAAGAATAATACATTTTCATATTTATTAATATTTATGAATTAATTATTAATTTTACTTTAAAGGGGTTTCTATGTTTGATTTCATAACCGATATGCAACAAAGAGTTTCTTTGAAATCATACGTTGCACACTAGTAATAAAATAATATTATTTTAAATGGTAGTTAACACGTAGCCATTTTATTGGTGGGAATGATTAGAAATAACTTAAAAGTGATTATATATGTTTGTTATATGTTTTTACGTTTATTCAATAAAGGATAAAGGCTTAAAATACTAAAAGAATTCAATTTTAGGCATATATACTATAATTTTCACTAAAGGTCAACTTATTGCCTTTTGATGGAGAACCCTTTTTAAATATAGTTTTGGTTACTCTTATACATTATATTGGGCCAGATAAAATTCTTTTTTAGAATCAGGACATAAAAATTTACTTTGTGTATTATTTTTGTATTTTTCCGATAAAGTTCATTTTTAATGAATAGTGAAAATGTTGTATTTTAATTTCAAAACCTCTTTTTAATATAATTTATTTATATGATTAGATTATCTTCTGAATTGGTATTAAAGTGAAATTAGAATATATTTTTACCATTTAATCCAATAGTGGTCATTGGAATTAATTTCACTTTGAAATTGGACTTAAACTAGTGTCAATATTTGGATATATATTATTTTATAAAAACACGCTATTTGTCCTGATAGCGGTAATTAATTATTAAATTAATTAATGTAACTTATATTTTTCTAATTTTTTAAAATAGAATTCATTTTTGGATTCGGAATATCCAATATAGCTTATGGTGAAGTTTTGGTATATTTCTGAAAAACTTCAACTTTTAATGAATAGTGAAACCACTAAGTGGTACTTAAAAAAATGATTTTTCATTTAAATGAAATTATACCACCTCTGTGTTTTGAATTTAGAAAATCCGACATACATGGTTTTCATTAGGAATTAAAATTTGGTTCAATGGGATTAATATAATTTTTTGGTGAATAGTAACTTTTAGGTTTTTAATCAAGATTAGAGGTAATTAGAGTAATTTAAGGAAAAATAATGTTTAAATAATATGAAATGACCTTGACACATGTACTACCCTTATTTGATGTGTCATGTCCAACCATGAAAACCCATGGGTCGATTTGTGGGACCCCATGGAGCCACTTGGGTATGATAATGACATTATTTCCTTTTATTTAAAGTAAAAGTAAAAATGACACAAACATGTGTTGTTTTACTAAACCAATTTTTAAATGGTGTTATAAAAGTCATAAGTTTTACTATAAATAATAATTATAAATCTAAAAATATTTCCTACATCATGATATGTTTTTACTAATTTTTAGACATTAAATAAATTAAATTATTTATGACACCATGATGATGCAGCGATTACCTCATTATTTAACGATTAAAATAAAATGAAAAGATAATGTATCATCTAAGAACTACACTTGTCAAAAACCTATTTCATGGGTGGATTTAGATGTCCCATCACCTTATCCTCGAAATATATAATTTTGGGACCTTTAAAATCCGAAAATCATTTTATAATAAAGTAACCTTTTATAACCTTCCAAGAGTGCCCCTCCTCTCCTCATATAAAAGGACCCTACCTCTACCACCTTACCGACACCTCTCAAGCCTTTGGCTTGGCAAAACCCTGCCCATTTTGTCTCTCCAAATCCCTCTATTACTCATAGAAGCCTCAATTTGGGCAAAAGTCTTTCCAAGGAAGCCTTTGAGCTCAAATCAAAAAGAGTTACCCGTTTTAAAGGTAGTGTCTTTCTTGTGTTCTTATGTTTTATTTTTCTTCTACAACACCCTAAACACTTTTTATTACATTATTTTGTAACAACACCAGTATATTTAATATACTAGTATGTTATTATGAGACTAATTATAGCTACACTTACACACACCTTCATCTAATGGTTAAAGAGCTTACTGTTTCCGTGGAAGGAAAATTTCTACCTCCCGAAACGATGATTGCTCAATATTTTTCTAACACCTTCAAAGGTGGCCATTAAGATGACAATATATTTATATATTTTATATATTATGTTTATTTTTTCCTTATGCTTATGTATTTTTCATTTGTGGCAGACCTTTATGGTTTCCATTATGGGTACACACGATAATTTAATTTTAGGAAGTGCAGACTACCGCCTCCTCAAAGTGATTTGATTCGATGATGCCATATGTGGGAAGTATAAAGCATGTGTTTAATGATATTATATATTAAATTTCAATGGAATTATAATATACCTTTATTTCATTATTATTCCATTTCGTAAAATATGAAATAGAAATGAAATTAGCGTTCATGCGTACGTACGGCTTACCGTATCCATGAATGGTGCATTTCATTTCTTACCTCTAAATGTTATGTACTATTATAAATAAATGTATAAGCTGGATATATATGATATATATGATATACAAATCATAAATATCATTCTGGATATAATGAACCTTTGACCACATGAACAACATGTAATTGTAAGAAGTCCATTTTTGACTTAAGTACCAAATATCGACAAAATGAACTTTATTAAATTAAATGATTACATAACATTTATAAAATGAAAATAAGTTGTATAAAAGGAATAATAAACTTGAAAAAGGTTCTTAAGTAATTAGAAATTAACTTTAGTTTATTATTCAAAATATTAAAGAGCAATCGAGTCACGTCGAACATGAGGTAAGGGAACTTCTTAACCCAATTTCGGTTCTTTGGGATAATCTCCTACTTTCAAATTATGTCTTGATATTATTATATCCTATCTTGTTTTTATACTTTATTTATGTGTAGATATAGTTAATACACATAATTGATATATTTTATTTTAAAAATTATCTTTTTAAGGCACTTTGTCTCAATCTCCTTTCATTGAGGCATATTATATTTTATATTAAACTTTCTTTTATACGGTGTATAAACCCCTTTGAATTTTACATTTATTCAAAAGGAATATTTTTTATATGAAGAGTTTACTAAATGAAAAAAGGGAATGTTTTTTTGTCGTACGTATGCGGCGACAACGACTTCTCCACTGCTGTGACCATTATTTAAGATTCGGCTTCCTCTACAAGCCATAACATTTTTTTAATGAAAAATGAATACCATGTTTTAATTTTCTTTTATTTTGGTATTGAAAATGGTTTTGATAATGTTTTTATTATATCAATGTGTTATTGATATCTTGTGATTGAAATGTGGAAATGTTATGTTTCCTTTATTCATGTTTTATGTTATATGATTATGTTATGGTTCTTGGGAATTGTTTATGAAGACGGGCGGTTCCATGATAAACTATGGGTGGGTGAGCCCGATATAGCTCTCCAATGCATTGGTTAATGTGAAGGAGTTAAATGTTAAGGATTCTCCAAATATATTTAGGGAATATACTGTGATGGGTATTCCAAACGTAACCAAGAGGGTTACTTCCTACGTAAGATTGTTATGAATGCCTCAAGTTACCTTTATGTCTTATGATTTCTATGATTTATTCCTGATTTAATGAGGTATGTTAAAGTGATTAGGTTTTATGGGAAAAGTATGATTTCATTCTTATGTATATATGTACTCATGTTTCCTTTCAATATTTTTTTATGACCCTTATTGAGATTTTTATGTTCATCCCAAGTTTTTGAAATATTTTTGACAGGTCAAGGGAATGGTACATGATATGATGATAGTGTCAAGGAAGTTTCAAGAAAGAATCCATGTTTTATTTTAAATATGTTTCCATTGATGGAAAAAATGAATACTATCTTTTATTGTAAACACTTTGTATAAATGTGGGATGTAATGCATGTTTTATGATCTAATTCTCTTAAACTCTAAACCTGAAAAGATCCTCAAGGTGTATTCTTGAAATGTCTCAATATTAAGTAATGTTTAAGGCTGGGGCCTTATATAATGTTTTCCAAAAATATATTATAGTGTGCCCTTGA
>CAUJRU010002484.1:0-75263 GCA_963277665.1 Viscum album
TTTGGGTTTGGGGTTCGACTTTTTGGATTTAGAGTTTACGGATTTGGGTTTTGGGTATAGGGTTTTGGGGCTAGGTTTTATGATTTTTTGTTCTCGTTTTAGGGTTTTGGTTTTAGAATTAAGGGTTTGGGTTTAGGTTTTCTATTTTAGGGTGTAGGATTCTAAGATTAGGGTATAGGTTATATGCTTTTGGTTTTAGGGTTTGATATTTTGGATTTAGAGTTTTGGGTTAGGGTTTCAGGTATAAGGTTTTGGGTATAGGTTTTAGGATTTTGGGTTTTGGATTTGGGGTTTTGGTTTTAGTTTTATGAGATAGGGCTTAGATTTTATGTTTTAGGGTTAATTATTTTGATATTAGGGAATAGTTTATATGTTTTTCGGTTTAGGTTTCAGATTTTAGGTTTTAGAGTTTTAGGATTAGGGTTTCAGGTATAGGGTTTTGAGAAAATGTTTTTTGATTTTGGGTCTTTCTTTTAGAGTTTTGGTTTTAGATTTATGGTATAGGGTTTATGTTTTATGTTTTAGGGTTAAGGATTTCAATATTAGGGTATATGGGATATGTTTTTGGGTTTAGGGTTTAGTTTTTTATATTTTGAGTTTAGGGATTAGGGTTTAGGGTATAGTGTTTTGCGACTTGGTTTTAGGATTTTGTGTTTTGGTTTTAGGGTTTTGGTTTTAGATTTAAGGGATAGAATTTAGGTTTTAAATTTTATGGTTAAGTATTTTTTTATTAGGGTATATGGGATATGTTTTGGGGTTTAGGGTTCAGCGTTTTCGATTTAGAATTTCAGGATTAAAGTTCCGTGTATAGGGTTTTGGGACTAGGTTTTAGGATTTTGGGTTTTTGTTTTAGGGTTTTGGTTTTAGATTTAACGTCTAGGGTTTAGGTTTTATATTTAGGATTAAGGATTTCAAGATTAGGTTTTAGGGGATATGTTTTTGGCTTTAGGGTATAGATTTTTTTTATTTAGAGGTTAGGGATTAGGGATTCAGGTATAGGGTTTTGGGACTAGGTTTTAGGATTTTGGGTTTTGGTTTTAGGGCTTTGGTTTCAAATTAAAGGGATAGGGTTTAGGTTTTATATTTTTGGGTTAATTATTTCGAGATTAGGGTATAGGGGATATGTTTTTGTGTTTAGGGTTTAGATTTTTGGATTTAGATTTTATGAATTAGGGTTTCAGGTATAGGGTTTGGGGACTGGGTTTTAGGGTTTTGGGTTTTAGTTTTTGGTTTTTGGTTTTAGATTGAAGGGTCAGGCCTTATGTTTTATGTTTTAGGGTTAAATATTTCAAGATTAGGGTGTGGGGATATGTTTTGGGGTTTAGGGTCAGCTTTTTGGGTTTAGAGTTTAGATATTATGGTTTCTGTTATATGGAATTGGGACTTGGTTTTAGGGTTTTTGGTTTTGGATTTAGGGTTTTGGTTTTATATTTAAGAGCTAGGGTTTAGGTTTTAGATTTAAGTCCTAGGGTTTAGGTTTTATGTTTTTGGGTTATGGATTTCAAGATTAGGTTATAGGGTATATGTTTTTGCATTTAGGATTCAGATTTTTGGATTTAGTGTTTTGGGATTAAGGTTTTCGGTGTAGGGTTTTGGGATTAGGTTTTAAGATTTTGGGCTTTCGGTTTTCGGTTTTGGTTTTAGATTTAAGGGATTGGGTTTAGGATTTATCTTTTGCTGTTAAATATTTAAAGATTATGGTATATGGAATATTTTTGGGGGTTTAGGGTTTATCTTTTTGGATTTAGAGTTTAGGGATTTGGGTTTCAGGCATAGGGTTTGGGGACGAGCTTTTGGATTTTGGGTTTGGGGTTTAGGATTTTGTTTTTATATTTAAGTTTTATGGTTAAGGTTTTATGTATTAGGGTTAAGGATTTCAAGATTAGGGTATAGGGGGTATGTTTTTGGGTTTAGGGTTCTGCTTTTTGGATTTAGGTTTTAGCGATTAGCTTTTCGGGTATATGGTTTGGGGAATAGATTTTTGGATTTCGGGTTTTGGTTTTAGATTTAATGGATAGGGTTTAGGTTATATGTTTTAAGGTTAAGGATTTTCCAATTAGGGTATAGGGTATATGTTTTTTTGTCTGGGGTTCAACTTTTTGGATTTAGAGTTTAGGGATTTGGGTTTTGGGTATAGGGTTTTGGGGCTAGGTTTTAGGATTTTTTGTTCTCGTTTTAGGGTTTTGGTTTTAGAATTAAGGGTTGGGGTTTAGGTTTTCTATTTTAGGGTGTAGGATTCTAAGATTAGGGTATAGGTTATATGCTTTTGGGTTTATGGTTTGATATTTTGGATTTAGAGTTTTGGTTTAGGGTTTTGGGTATAGGGTTTTGGTTTTATATTTAAGAGCTAGGGTTTAGGTTTCAGATTTAAGTCCTAGTGTTTAGGTTTTATGTTTTTGGGTTATGGATTTCAAAATTACGTTATAGGGTATATGTTTTTACATTTAGGATTCAGATTTTTGGATTTAGTGTTTTGGGATTAAGGATTTCGGTGTAGGGTTTTGGGATTAGGTTTTAAGATTTTGGGTTTTGGGTTTTGGGTTTTGGTATTAGATTTAAGGGATAGGGTTTAGGATTTATGTTTTGTGGTTAAATATTTAAATATTATGGTATATGGAATATGTTTTGGGGTTTAGGGTTTATCTTTTTGGATTTAGAGTTTAGGGATTTGGGTTTCAGGCATAGGGTTTGGGGACTAGCGTTGGGATTTTGGGTTTGGGGTTTAGGATTTTGTTTTTATATTTAAGTTTTATGGTTAAGGTTTTATTTATTAGGGTTAATGATTTCAAGATTTGGGTATAGATGGTATGTTTTTGGGTTTAGGGTTCTGCTTTTTGGATTTAGGGTTTAGCGATTAGCTTTTCGGGTATAGGGTTTTGGGAATAGATTTTTGGATTTTGGGTTTTTGTTTTAGATTTAAAGGAAAAGGTTTAGGTTTTATGTTTTAGGGTTAAGTATTTTCCGATCAGGGTATAGGGTATATGTTTTTGGGTTTGGGGTTCAACTTTTTGGATTTAGAGTTTAGGGATTTGGGTTTTGGGTATAGGGTTTTGGGGCTAGGTTTTAGGATATTTTGTTCTGGTTTTAGGGTTTTGGTTTTAGAATTAAGGGTTGGGGTTTAGGTTTTCTATTTTAGGGTGTAGGATTATAATATTAGGGTATAGGTTATATGCTTTTGGGTTTAGGGTTTGATATTTTGGATTTAGAGTTTTGGGTTAGGGTTTCGGGTATAAGGTCTTGGGTATAGGTTTTAGGATTTTGGGTTTTGGATTTGGGGTTTTGGTTTTAGTTTTATGAGATAGGGCTTAGATTTTATGTTTTAGGGTCAATTATTTTAATATTAGGGAATAGTTTATATGTTTTTCGGTTTAGGTTTCAGATTTTAGGTTTTAGAGTTTAAGGATTAGGGTTTCAGGAATAGGGTTTTGAGAAAATGTTTTTTGATTTTGTGTCTTTGTTTTAGAGTTTTGGTTTTATATTTATGGTATAGGGTTTATGTTTTATGTTTTAGGGTTAAGGATTTCAATATTAGGGTATATGGGATATGTTTTTGGGATTAGGGTTCAGTTTTTTATATTTTGAGTTTAGGGATTAGGGTTTAGGGTATAGTGTTTTGGGACTTGGTTTTAGGATTTTGCGTTTCGGTTTTAGGGTTTTGGTTTTAGATTTAAGGGATAGAGTTTAGGTTTTAAATTTTATGGTTAAGTATTTTATTATTAGGGTATATGGGATATGTTTTGGGGTTTAGGGTTCAGCGTTTTCGATTTAGAATTTCAAGATTAAAGTTCCGTGTATAGGGTTTTGGGACTAGGTTTTAGGATTTTGGGTTTTCGTTTTAGGGTTTTGGTTTTAGATTTAACGTCTAGGGTTTAGGTTTTATATTTAGGATTAAGTATTTCAAGATTAGGTTTTAGGGGATATGTTTTTGGATTTAGGGTATAGATTTTTTTATTTAGAGGTTAGGGATTAGGGATTCAGGTATAGGGTTTTGGGACTAGGTTTTAGGATTTTGGTTTTTGGTTTTAGGGCTTTGGTTTCAAATTAAAGGGATAGAGTTTAGGTTTTATATTTTTGGGTTAATTATTTCAATATTAAAGTATAGGGGATATGTTTTTGTGTTTAGGGTTTATATTTTTTGATTTAGATATTATGAATTAGGGTTTCAGATATAGGGTTTGGGGACTGGGTTTTAGGGTTTTGGGTTTTAGTTTTAGGGTTTTGGTTTTAGATTGAAGGGTCAGGCCTTATGTTTTATGTTTTAGGGTTAAATATTTCAAGATTAGGGTGTGGGGATATGTTTTGGGGTTTAGGGTCAGCTTTTTGGGTTTAGAGTTTAGATATTATGGTTTCTGTTATATGGAATTGGGACTTGGTTTTAGGGTTTTTGGTTTTGGATTTAGGGTTTTGGTTTTATATTTAAGAGCTAGGGTTTAGGTTTTAGATTTAAGTCCTAGGGTTTAGGTTTTATGTTTTTGGGTTATGGATTTCAAGATTAGGTTATAGGGTATATGTTTTTGCATTTAGGATTCAGATTTTTGGATTTAGTGTTTTGGGATTAAGGTTTTCGGTGTAGGGTTTTGGGATTAGGTTTTAAGATTTTGGGCTTTCGGTTTTCGGTTTTGGTTTTAGATTTAAGGGATTGGGTTTAGGATTTATCTTTTGCTGTTAAATATTTAAAGATTATGGTATATGGAATATTTTTTGGGGTTTAGGGTTTATCTTTTTGGATTTAGAGTTTAGGGATTTGGGTTTCAGGCATAGGGTTTGGGGACGAGCTTTTTGATTTTGGGTTTGGGGTTTAGGATTTTGTTTTTATATTTAAGTTTTATGGTTAAGGTTTTATGTATTAGGGTTAAGGATTTCAAGATTAGGGTATAGGGGGTATGTTTTTGGGTTTAGGGTTCTGCTTTTTGGATTTAGGTTTTAGCGATTAGCTTTTCGGGTATATGGTTTTGGGAATAGATTTTTGGATTTTGGGTTTTGGTTTTGGATTTAAAGGATAGGGTTTAGGTTATATGTTTTAAGGTTAAGGATTTTCCGATTAGGGTATAGGGTATATGTTTTTTGGTTTGGGGTTCAACTTTTTGGATTTAGAGTTTAGGGATTTGGGTTTTGGGTATAGGGTTTTGGGGCTAGGTTTTAGGATTTTTTGTTCTCGTTTTAGGGTTTTGGTTTTAGAATTAAGGGTTGGGGTTTAGGTTTTCTATTTTAGGGTGTAGGATTCTAAGATTAGGGTATAGGTTATATGCTTTTGGGTTTATGGTTTGATATTTTGGATTTAGAGTTTTGGTTTAGGGTTTTGGGTATAGGGTTTTGGTTTTATATTTAAGTGCTAGGGTTTTGGTTTTAGATTTAAGTCCTAGGGTCTAGGTTTTATGTTTTTGGGTTATTGATTTCAAGATTAGGTTATAGGGTATATTTTTTTGCATTTAGGATTCAGATTTTTGGATTTAGTGTTTTGGGATTAAGGTTTTGGTGTAGGGTTTTGGGATTAGGTTTTAAGATTTTGGGTTTTCGGTTTTCGGTTTTGGTTTTAGATTTAAAGGATTGGGTTTAGGATTTATGTTTTGCGGTTAAATATTTAAAGATTATGGTATATGAAATATTTTTTGGGGTTTAGGGTTTATCTTTTTGGATTTAGAGTTTAGGGATTTGGGTTTCACGCATAGGGTTTGGGGACGAACTTTTGGATTTTGGGTTTGGGGTTTAGGATTTTGTTTTTATATTTAAGTTTTATGGTTAAGGTTTTATGTATTAGGGTTAAGGATTTCAAGATTAGGGTATAGGGGGTATGTTTTTGGGTTTAGGTTTCTTCTTTTTGGATTTAGGGTTTAGCGATTAGCTTTTCGGGTATATGGTTTTGGGAATAGATTTTTGGGTTTTGGGTTTTGGTTTTAGATTTAAAGGATAGGGTTTAGGTTATATGTTTTAAGGTTAAGGATTTTCCGATTAGGGTATAGGGTATATGTTTTTGGGTTTGGGGTTCGACTTTTTGGATTTAGAGTTTACGGATTTGGGTTTTGGGTATAGGGTTTTGGGGCTAGGTTTTATGATTTTTTGTTCTCGTTTTAGGGTTTTGGTTTTAGAATTAAGGGTTTGGGTTTAGGTTTTCTATTTTAGGGTGTAGGATTCTAAGATTAGGGTATAGGTTATATGCTTTTGGTTTTAGGGTTTGATATTTTGGATTTAGAGTTTTGGGTTAGGGTTTCAGGTATAAGGTTTTGGGTATAGGTTTTAGGATTTTGGGTTTTGGATTTGGGGTTTTGGTTTTAGTTTTATGAGATAGGGCTTAGATTTTATGTTTTAGGGTTAATTATTTTGATATTAGGGAATAGTTTATATGTTTTTCGGTTTAGGTTTCAGATTTTAGGTTTTAGAGTTTTAGGATTAGGGTTTCAGGTATAGGGTTTTGAGAAAATGTTTTTTGATTTTGGGTCTTTCTTTTAGAGTTTTGGTTTTAGATTTATGGTATAGGGTTTATGTTTTATGTTTTAGGGTTAAGGATTTCAATATTAGGGTATATGGGATATGTTTTTGGGTTTAGGGTTTAGTTTTTTATATTTTGAGTTTAGGGATTAGGGTTTAGGGTATAGTGTTTTGCGACTTGGTTTTAGGATTTTGTGTTTTGGTTTTAGGGTTTTGGTTTTAGATTTAAGGGATAGAATTTAGGTTTTAAATTTTATGGTTAAGTATTTTTTTATTAGGGTATATGGGATATGTTTTGGGGTTTAGGGTTCAGCGTTTTCGATTTAGAATTTCAGGATTAAAGTTCCGTGTATAGGGTTTTGGGACTAGGTTTTAGGATTTTGGGTTTTTGTTTTAGGGTTTTGGTTTTAGATTTAACGTCTAGGGTTTAGGTTTTATATTTAGGATTAAGGATTTCAAGATTAGGTTTTAGGGGATATGTTTTTGGCTTTAGGGTATAGATTTTTTTTATTTAGAGGTTAGGGATTAGGGATTCAGGTATAGGGTTTTGGGACTAGGTTTTAGGATTTTGGGTTTTGGTTTTAGGGCTTTGGTTTCAAATTAAAGGGATAGGGTTTAGGTTTTATATTTTTGGGTTAATTATTTCGAGATTAGGGTATAGGGGATATGTTTTTGTGTTTAGGGTTTAGATTTTTGGATTTAGATTTTATGAATTAGGGTTTCAGGTATAGGGTTTGGGGACTGGGTTTTAGGGTTTTGGGTTTTAGTTTTTGGTTTTTGGTTTTAGATTGAAGGGTCAGGCCTTATGTTTTATGTTTTAGGGTTAAATATTTCAAGATTAGGGTGTGGGGATATGTTTTGGGGTTTAGGGTCAGCTTTTTGGGTTTAGAGTTTAGATATTATGGTTTCTGTTATATGGAATTGGGACTTGGTTTTAGGGTTTTTGGTTTTGGATTTAGGGTTTTGGTTTTATATTTAAGAGCTAGGGTTTAGGTTTTAGATTTAAGTCCTAGGGTTTAGGTTTTATGTTTTTGGGTTATGGATTTCAAGATTAGGTTATAGGGTATATGTTTTTGCATTTAGGATTCAGATTTTTGGATTTAGTGTTTTGGGATTAAGGTTTTCGGTGTAGGGTTTTGGGATTAGGTTTTAAGATTTTGGGCTTTCGGTTTTCGGTTTTGGTTTTAGATTTAAGGGATTGGGTTTAGGATTTATCTTTTGCTGTTAAATATTTAAAGATTATGGTATATGGAATATTTTTGGGGGTTTAGGGTTTATCTTTTTGGATTTAGAGTTTAGGGATTTGGGTTTCAGGCATAGGGTTTGGGGACGAGCTTTTGGATTTTGGGTTTGGGGTTTAGGATTTTGTTTTTATATTTAAGTTTTATGGTTAAGGTTTTATGTATTAGGGTTAAGGATTTCAAGATTAGGGTATAGGGGGTATGTTTTTGGGTTTAGGGTTCTGCTTTTTGGATTTAGGTTTTAGCGATTAGCTTTTCGGGTATATGGTTTGGGGAATAGATTTTTGGATTTCGGGTTTTGGTTTTAGATTTAATGGATAGGGTTTAGGTTATATGTTTTAAGGTTAAGGATTTTCCAATTAGGGTATAGGGTATATGTTTTTTTGTCTGGGGTTCAACTTTTTGGATTTAGAGTTTAGGGATTTGGGTTTTGGGTATAGGGTTTTGGGGCTAGGTTTTAGGATTTTTTGTTCTCGTTTTAGGGTTTTGGTTTTAGAATTAAGGGTTGGGGTTTAGGTTTTCTATTTTAGGGTGTAGGATTCTAAGATTAGGGTATAGGTTATATGCTTTTGGGTTTATGGTTTGATATTTTGGATTTAGAGTTTTGGTTTAGGGTTTTGGGTATAGGGTTTTGGTTTTATATTTAAGAGCTAGGGTTTAGGTTTCAGATTTAAGTCCTAGTGTTTAGGTTTTATGTTTTTGGGTTATGGATTTCAAAATTACGTTATAGGGTATATGTTTTTACATTTAGGATTCAGATTTTTGGATTTAGTGTTTTGGGATTAAGGATTTCGGTGTAGGGTTTTGGGATTAGGTTTTAAGATTTTGGGTTTTGGGTTTTGGGTTTTGGTATTAGATTTAAGGGATAGGGTTTAGGATTTATGTTTTGTGGTTAAATATTTAAATATTATGGTATATGGAATATGTTTTGGGGTTTAGGGTTTATCTTTTTGGATTTAGAGTTTAGGGATTTGGGTTTCAGGCATAGGGTTTGGGGACTAGCGTTGGGATTTTGGGTTTGGGGTTTAGGATTTTGTTTTTATATTTAAGTTTTATGGTTAAGGTTTTATTTATTAGGGTTAATGATTTCAAGATTTGGGTATAGATGGTATGTTTTTGGGTTTAGGGTTCTGCTTTTTGGATTTAGGGTTTAGCGATTAGCTTTTCGGGTATAGGGTTTTGGGAATAGATTTTTGGATTTTGGGTTTTTGTTTTAGATTTAAAGGAAAAGGTTTAGGTTTTATGTTTTAGGGTTAAGTATTTTCCGATCAGGGTATAGGGTATATGTTTTTGGGTTTGGGGTTCAACTTTTTGGATTTAGAGTTTAGGGATTTGGGTTTTGGGTATAGGGTTTTGGGGCTAGGTTTTAGGATATTTTGTTCTGGTTTTAGGGTTTTGGTTTTAGAATTAAGGGTTGGGGTTTAGGTTTTCTATTTTAGGGTGTAGGATTATAATATTAGGGTATAGGTTATATGCTTTTGGGTTTAGGGTTTGATATTTTGGATTTAGAGTTTTGGGTTAGGGTTTCGGGTATAAGGTCTTGGGTATAGGTTTTAGGATTTTGGGTTTTGGATTTGGGGTTTTGGTTTTAGTTTTATGAGATAGGGCTTAGATTTTATGTTTTAGGGTCAATTATTTTAATATTAGGGAATAGTTTATATGTTTTTCGGTTTAGGTTTCAGATTTTAGGTTTTAGAGTTTAAGGATTAGGGTTTCAGGAATAGGGTTTTGAGAAAATGTTTTTTGATTTTGTGTCTTTGTTTTAGAGTTTTGGTTTTATATTTATGGTATAGGGTTTATGTTTTATGTTTTAGGGTTAAGGATTTCAATATTAGGGTATATGGGATATGTTTTTGGGATTAGGGTTCAGTTTTTTATATTTTGAGTTTAGGGATTAGGGTTTAGGGTATAGTGTTTTGGGACTTGGTTTTAGGATTTTGCGTTTCGGTTTTAGGGTTTTGGTTTTAGATTTAAGGGATAGAGTTTAGGTTTTAAATTTTATGGTTAAGTATTTTATTATTAGGGTATATGGGATATGTTTTGGGGTTTAGGGTTCAGCGTTTTCGATTTAGAATTTCAAGATTAAAGTTCCGTGTATAGGGTTTTGGGACTAGGTTTTAGGATTTTGGGTTTTCGTTTTAGGGTTTTGGTTTTAGATTTAACGTCTAGGGTTTAGGTTTTATATTTAGGATTAAGTATTTCAAGATTAGGTTTTAGGGGATATGTTTTTGGATTTAGGGTATAGATTTTTTTATTTAGAGGTTAGGGATTAGGGATTCAGGTATAGGGTTTTGGGACTAGGTTTTAGGATTTTGGTTTTTGGTTTTAGGGCTTTGGTTTCAAATTAAAGGGATAGAGTTTAGGTTTTATATTTTTGGGTTAATTATTTCAATATTAAAGTATAGGGGATATGTTTTTGTGTTTAGGGTTTATATTTTTTGATTTAGATATTATGAATTAGGGTTTCAGATATAGGGTTTGGGGACTGGGTTTTAGGGTTTTGGGTTTTAGTTTTAGGGTTTTGGTTTTAGATTGAAGGGTCAGGCCTTATGTTTTATGTTTTAGGGTTAAATATTTCAAGATTAGGGTGTGGGGATATGTTTTGGGGTTTAGGGTCAGCTTTTTGGGTTTAGAGTTTAGATATTATGGTTTCTGTTATATGGAATTGGGACTTGGTTTTAGGGTTTTTGGTTTTGGATTTAGGGTTTTGGTTTTATATTTAAGAGCTAGGGTTTAGGTTTTAGATTTAAGTCCTAGGGTTTAGGTTTTATGTTTTTGGGTTATGGATTTCAAGATTAGGTTATAGGGTATATGTTTTTGCATTTAGGATTCAGATTTTTGGATTTAGTGTTTTGGGATTAAGGTTTTCGGTGTAGGGTTTTGGGATTAGGTTTTAAGATTTTGGGCTTTCGGTTTTCGGTTTTGGTTTTAGATTTAAGGGATTGGGTTTAGGATTTATCTTTTGCTGTTAAATATTTAAAGATTATGGTATATGGAATATTTTTTGGGGTTTAGGGTTTATCTTTTTGGATTTAGAGTTTAGGGATTTGGGTTTCAGGCATAGGGTTTGGGGACGAGCTTTTTGATTTTGGGTTTGGGGTTTAGGATTTTGTTTTTATATTTAAGTTTTATGGTTAAGGTTTTATGTATTAGGGTTAAGGATTTCAAGATTAGGGTATAGGGGGTATGTTTTTGGGTTTAGGGTTCTGCTTTTTGGATTTAGGTTTTAGCGATTAGCTTTTCGGGTATATGGTTTTGGGAATAGATTTTTGGATTTTGGGTTTTGGTTTTGGATTTAAAGGATAGGGTTTAGGTTATATGTTTTAAGGTTAAGGATTTTCCGATTAGGGTATAGGGTATATGTTTTTTGGTTTGGGGTTCAACTTTTTGGATTTAGAGTTTAGGGATTTGGGTTTTGGGTATAGGGTTTTGGGGCTAGGTTTTAGGATTTTTTGTTCTCGTTTTAGGGTTTTGGTTTTAGAATTAAGGGTTGGGGTTTAGGTTTTCTATTTTAGGGTGTAGGATTCTAAGATTAGGGTATAGGTTATATGCTTTTGGGTTTATGGTTTGATATTTTGGATTTAGAGTTTTGGTTTAGGGTTTTGGGTATAGGGTTTTGGTTTTATATTTAAGTGCTAGGGTTTTGGTTTTAGATTTAAGTCCTAGGGTCTAGGTTTTATGTTTTTGGGTTATTGATTTCAAGATTAGGTTATAGGGTATATTTTTTTGCATTTAGGATTCAGATTTTTGGATTTAGTGTTTTGGGATTAAGGTTTTGGTGTAGGGTTTTGGGATTAGGTTTTAAGATTTTGGGTTTTCGGTTTTCGGTTTTGGTTTTAGATTTAAAGGATTGGGTTTAGGATTTATGTTTTGCGGTTAAATATTTAAAGATTATGGTATATGAAATATTTTTTGGGGTTTAGGGTTTATCTTTTTGGATTTAGAGTTTAGGGATTTGGGTTTCACGCATAGGGTTTGGGGACGAACTTTTGGATTTTGGGTTTGGGGTTTAGGATTTTGTTTTTATATTTAAGTTTTATGGTTAAGGTTTTATGTATTAGGGTTAAGGATTTCAAGATTAGGGTATAGGGGGTATGTTTTTGGGTTTAGGTTTCTTCTTTTTGGATTTAGGGTTTAGCGATTAGCTTTTCGGGTATATGGTTTTGGGAATAGATTTTTGGGTTTTGGGTTTTGGTTTTAGATTTAAAGGATAGGGTTTAGGTTATATGTTTTAAGGTTAAGGATTTTCCGATTAGGGTATAGGGTATATGTTTTTGGGTTTGGGGTTCGACTTTTTGGATTTAGAGTTTACGGATTTGGGTTTTGGGTATAGGGTTTTGGGGCTAGGTTTTATGATTTTTTGTTCTCGTTTTAGGGTTTTGGTTTTAGAATTAAGGGTTTGGGTTTAGGTTTTCTATTTTAGGGTGTAGGATTCTAAGATTAGGGTATAGGTTATATGCTTTTGGTTTTAGGGTTTGATATTTTGGATTTAGAGTTTTGGGTTAGGGTTTCAGGTATAAGGTTTTGGGTATAGGTTTTAGGATTTTGGGTTTTGGATTTGGGGTTTTGGTTTTAGTTTTATGAGATAGGGCTTAGATTTTATGTTTTAGGGTTAATTATTTTGATATTAGGGAATAGTTTATATGTTTTTCGGTTTAGGTTTCAGATTTTAGGTTTTAGAGTTTTAGGATTAGGGTTTCAGGTATAGGGTTTTGAGAAAATGTTTTTTGATTTTGGGTCTTTCTTTTAGAGTTTTGGTTTTAGATTTATGGTATAGGGTTTATGTTTTATGTTTTAGGGTTAAGGATTTCAATATTAGGGTATATGGGATATGTTTTTGGGTTTAGGGTTTAGTTTTTTATATTTTGAGTTTAGGGATTAGGGTTTAGGGTATAGTGTTTTGCGACTTGGTTTTAGGATTTTGTGTTTTGGTTTTAGGGTTTTGGTTTTAGATTTAAGGGATAGAATTTAGGTTTTAAATTTTATGGTTAAGTATTTTTTTATTAGGGTATATGGGATATGTTTTGGGGTTTAGGGTTCAGCGTTTTCGATTTAGAATTTCAGGATTAAAGTTCCGTGTATAGGGTTTTGGGACTAGGTTTTAGGATTTTGGGTTTTTGTTTTAGGGTTTTGGTTTTAGATTTAACGTCTAGGGTTTAGGTTTTATATTTAGGATTAAGGATTTCAAGATTAGGTTTTAGGGGATATGTTTTTGGCTTTAGGGTATAGATTTTTTTTATTTAGAGGTTAGGGATTAGGGATTCAGGTATAGGGTTTTGGGACTAGGTTTTAGGATTTTGGGTTTTGGTTTTAGGGCTTTGGTTTCAAATTAAAGGGATAGGGTTTAGGTTTTATATTTTTGGGTTAATTATTTCGAGATTAGGGTATAGGGGATATGTTTTTGTGTTTAGGGTTTAGATTTTTGGATTTAGATTTTATGAATTAGGGTTTCAGGTATAGGGTTTGGGGACTGGGTTTTAGGGTTTTGGGTTTTAGTTTTTGGTTTTTGGTTTTAGATTGAAGGGTCAGGCCTTATGTTTTATGTTTTAGGGTTAAATATTTCAAGATTAGGGTGTGGGGATATGTTTTGGGGTTTAGGGTCAGCTTTTTGGGTTTAGAGTTTAGATATTATGGTTTCTGTTATATGGAATTGGGACTTGGTTTTAGGGTTTTTGGTTTTGGATTTAGGGTTTTGGTTTTATATTTAAGAGCTAGGGTTTAGGTTTTAGATTTAAGTCCTAGGGTTTAGGTTTTATGTTTTTGGGTTATGGATTTCAAGATTAGGTTATAGGGTATATGTTTTTGCATTTAGGATTCAGATTTTTGGATTTAGTGTTTTGGGATTAAGGTTTTCGGTGTAGGGTTTTGGGATTAGGTTTTAAGATTTTGGGCTTTCGGTTTTCGGTTTTGGTTTTAGATTTAAGGGATTGGGTTTAGGATTTATCTTTTGCTGTTAAATATTTAAAGATTATGGTATATGGAATATTTTTGGGGGTTTAGGGTTTATCTTTTTGGATTTAGAGTTTAGGGATTTGGGTTTCAGGCATAGGGTTTGGGGACGAGCTTTTGGATTTTGGGTTTGGGGTTTAGGATTTTGTTTTTATATTTAAGTTTTATGGTTAAGGTTTTATGTATTAGGGTTAAGGATTTCAAGATTAGGGTATAGGGGGTATGTTTTTGGGTTTAGGGTTCTGCTTTTTGGATTTAGGTTTTAGCGATTAGCTTTTCGGGTATATGGTTTGGGGAATAGATTTTTGGATTTCGGGTTTTGGTTTTAGATTTAATGGATAGGGTTTAGGTTATATGTTTTAAGGTTAAGGATTTTCCAATTAGGGTATAGGGTATATGTTTTTTTGTCTGGGGTTCAACTTTTTGGATTTAGAGTTTAGGGATTTGGGTTTTGGGTATAGGGTTTTGGGGCTAGGTTTTAGGATTTTTTGTTCTCGTTTTAGGGTTTTGGTTTTAGAATTAAGGGTTGGGGTTTAGGTTTTCTATTTTAGGGTGTAGGATTCTAAGATTAGGGTATAGGTTATATGCTTTTGGGTTTATGGTTTGATATTTTGGATTTAGAGTTTTGGTTTAGGGTTTTGGGTATAGGGTTTTGGTTTTATATTTAAGAGCTAGGGTTTAGGTTTCAGATTTAAGTCCTAGTGTTTAGGTTTTATGTTTTTGGGTTATGGATTTCAAAATTACGTTATAGGGTATATGTTTTTACATTTAGGATTCAGATTTTTGGATTTAGTGTTTTGGGATTAAGGATTTCGGTGTAGGGTTTTGGGATTAGGTTTTAAGATTTTGGGTTTTGGGTTTTGGGTTTTGGTATTAGATTTAAGGGATAGGGTTTAGGATTTATGTTTTGTGGTTAAATATTTAAATATTATGGTATATGGAATATGTTTTGGGGTTTAGGGTTTATCTTTTTGGATTTAGAGTTTAGGGATTTGGGTTTCAGGCATAGGGTTTGGGGACTAGCGTTGGGATTTTGGGTTTGGGGTTTAGGATTTTGTTTTTATATTTAAGTTTTATGGTTAAGGTTTTATTTATTAGGGTTAATGATTTCAAGATTTGGGTATAGATGGTATGTTTTTGGGTTTAGGGTTCTGCTTTTTGGATTTAGGGTTTAGCGATTAGCTTTTCGGGTATAGGGTTTTGGGAATAGATTTTTGGATTTTGGGTTTTTGTTTTAGATTTAAAGGAAAAGGTTTAGGTTTTATGTTTTAGGGTTAAGTATTTTCCGATCAGGGTATAGGGTATATGTTTTTGGGTTTGGGGTTCAACTTTTTGGATTTAGAGTTTAGGGATTTGGGTTTTGGGTATAGGGTTTTGGGGCTAGGTTTTAGGATATTTTGTTCTGGTTTTAGGGTTTTGGTTTTAGAATTAAGGGTTGGGGTTTAGGTTTTCTATTTTAGGGTGTAGGATTATAATATTAGGGTATAGGTTATATGCTTTTGGGTTTAGGGTTTGATATTTTGGATTTAGAGTTTTGGGTTAGGGTTTCGGGTATAAGGTCTTGGGTATAGGTTTTAGGATTTTGGGTTTTGGATTTGGGGTTTTGGTTTTAGTTTTATGAGATAGGGCTTAGATTTTATGTTTTAGGGTCAATTATTTTAATATTAGGGAATAGTTTATATGTTTTTCGGTTTAGGTTTCAGATTTTAGGTTTTAGAGTTTAAGGATTAGGGTTTCAGGAATAGGGTTTTGAGAAAATGTTTTTTGATTTTGTGTCTTTGTTTTAGAGTTTTGGTTTTATATTTATGGTATAGGGTTTATGTTTTATGTTTTAGGGTTAAGGATTTCAATATTAGGGTATATGGGATATGTTTTTGGGATTAGGGTTCAGTTTTTTATATTTTGAGTTTAGGGATTAGGGTTTAGGGTATAGTGTTTTGGGACTTGGTTTTAGGATTTTGCGTTTCGGTTTTAGGGTTTTGGTTTTAGATTTAAGGGATAGAGTTTAGGTTTTAAATTTTATGGTTAAGTATTTTATTATTAGGGTATATGGGATATGTTTTGGGGTTTAGGGTTCAGCGTTTTCGATTTAGAATTTCAAGATTAAAGTTCCGTGTATAGGGTTTTGGGACTAGGTTTTAGGATTTTGGGTTTTCGTTTTAGGGTTTTGGTTTTAGATTTAACGTCTAGGGTTTAGGTTTTATATTTAGGATTAAGTATTTCAAGATTAGGTTTTAGGGGATATGTTTTTGGATTTAGGGTATAGATTTTTTTATTTAGAGGTTAGGGATTAGGGATTCAGGTATAGGGTTTTGGGACTAGGTTTTAGGATTTTGGTTTTTGGTTTTAGGGCTTTGGTTTCAAATTAAAGGGATAGAGTTTAGGTTTTATATTTTTGGGTTAATTATTTCAATATTAAAGTATAGGGGATATGTTTTTGTGTTTAGGGTTTATATTTTTTGATTTAGATATTATGAATTAGGGTTTCAGATATAGGGTTTGGGGACTGGGTTTTAGGGTTTTGGGTTTTAGTTTTAGGGTTTTGGTTTTAGATTGAAGGGTCAGGCCTTATGTTTTATGTTTTAGGGTTAAATATTTCAAGATTAGGGTGTGGGGATATGTTTTGGGGTTTAGGGTCAGCTTTTTGGGTTTAGAGTTTAGATATTATGGTTTCTGTTATATGGAATTGGGACTTGGTTTTAGGGTTTTTGGTTTTGGATTTAGGGTTTTGGTTTTATATTTAAGAGCTAGGGTTTAGGTTTTAGATTTAAGTCCTAGGGTTTAGGTTTTATGTTTTTGGGTTATGGATTTCAAGATTAGGTTATAGGGTATATGTTTTTGCATTTAGGATTCAGATTTTTGGATTTAGTGTTTTGGGATTAAGGTTTTCGGTGTAGGGTTTTGGGATTAGGTTTTAAGATTTTGGGCTTTCGGTTTTCGGTTTTGGTTTTAGATTTAAGGGATTGGGTTTAGGATTTATCTTTTGCTGTTAAATATTTAAAGATTATGGTATATGGAATATTTTTGGGGGTTTAGGGTTTATCTTTTTGGATTTAGAGTTTAGGGATTTGGGTTTCAGGCATAGGGTTTGGGGACGAGCTTTTGGATTTTGGGTTTGGGGTTTAGGATTTTGTTTTTATATTTAAGTTTTATGGTTAAGGTTTTATGTATTAGGGTTAAGGATTTCAAGATTAGGGTATAGGGGGTATGTTTTTGGGTTTAGGGTTCTGCTTTTTGGATTTAGGTTTTAGCGATTAGCTTTTCGGGTATATGGTTTGGGGAATAGATTTTTGGATTTCGGGTTTTGGTTTTAGATTTAATGGATAGGGTTTAGGTTATATGTTTTAAGGTTAAGGATTTTCCAATTAGGGTATAGGGTATATGTTTTTTTGTCTGGGGTTCAACTTTTTGGATTTAGAGTTTAGGGATTTGGGTTTTGGGTATAGGGTTTTGGGGCTAGGTTTTAGGATTTTTTGTTCTCGTTTTAGGGTTTTGGTTTTAGAATTAAGGGTTGGGGTTTAGGTTTTCTATTTTAGGGTGTAGGATTCTAAGATTAGGGTATAGGTTATATGCTTTTGGGTTTATGGTTTGATATTTTGGATTTAGAGTTTTGGTTTAGGGTTTTGGGTATAGGGTTTTGGTTTTATATTTAAGAGCTAGGGTTTAGGTTTCAGATTTAAGTCCTAGTGTTTAGGTTTTATGTTTTTGGGTTATGGATTTCAAAATTACGTTATAGGGTATATGTTTTTACATTTAGGATTCAGATTTTTGGATTTAGTGTTTTGGGATTAAGGATTTCGGTGTAGGGTTTTGGGATTAGGTTTTAAGATTTTGGGTTTTGGGTTTTGGGTTTTGGTATTAGATTTAAGGGATAGGGTTTAGGATTTATGTTTTGTGGTTAAATATTTAAATATTATGGTATATGGAATATGTTTTGGGGTTTAGGGTTTATCTTTTTGGATTTAGAGTTTAGGGATTTGGGTTTCAGGCATAGGGTTTGGGGACTAGCGTTGGGATTTTGGGTTTGGGGTTTAGGATTTTGTTTTTATATTTAAGTTTTATGGTTAAGGTTTTATTTATTAGGGTTAATGATTTCAAGATTTGGGTATAGATGGTATGTTTTTGGGTTTAGGGTTCTGCTTTTTGGATTTAGGGTTTAGCGATTAGCTTTTCGGGTATAGGGTTTTGGGAATAGATTTTTGGATTTTGGGTTTTTGTTTTAGATTTAAAGGAAAAGGTTTAGGTTTTATGTTTTAGGGTTAAGTATTTTCCGATCAGGGTATAGGGTATATGTTTTTGGGTTTGGGGTTCAACTTTTTGGATTTAGAGTTTAGGGATTTGGGTTTTGGGTATAGGGTTTTGGGGCTAGGTTTTAGGATATTTTGTTCTGGTTTTAGGGTTTTGGTTTTAGAATTAAGGGTTGGGGTTTAGGTTTTCTATTTTAGGGTGTAGGATTATAATATTAGGGTATAGGTTATATGCTTTTGGGTTTAGGGTTTGATATTTTGGATTTAGAGTTTTGGGTTAGGGTTTCGGGTATAAGGTCTTGGGTATAGGTTTTAGGATTTTGGGTTTTGGATTTGGGGTTTTGGTTTTAGTTTTATGAGATAGGGCTTAGATTTTATGTTTTAGGGTCAATTATTTTAATATTAGGGAATAGTTTATATGTTTTTCGGTTTAGGTTTCAGATTTTAGGTTTTAGAGTTTAAGGATTAGGGTTTCAGGAATAGGGTTTTGAGAAAATGTTTTTTGATTTTGTGTCTTTGTTTTAGAGTTTTGGTTTTATATTTATGGTATAGGGTTTATGTTTTATGTTTTAGGGTTAAGGATTTCAATATTAGGGTATATGGGATATGTTTTTGGGATTAGGGTTCAGTTTTTTATATTTTGAGTTTAGGGATTAGGGTTTAGGGTATAGTGTTTTGGGACTTGGTTTTAGGATTTTGCGTTTCGGTTTTAGGGTTTTGGTTTTAGATTTAAGGGATAGAGTTTAGGTTTTAAATTTTATGGTTAAGTATTTTATTATTAGGGTATATGGGATATGTTTTGGGGTTTAGGGTTCAGCGTTTTCGATTTAGAATTTCAAGATTAAAGTTCCGTGTATAGGGTTTTGGGACTAGGTTTTAGGATTTTGGGTTTTCGTTTTAGGGTTTTGGTTTTAGATTTAACGTCTAGGGTTTAGGTTTTATATTTAGGATTAAGTATTTCAAGATTAGGTTTTAGGGGATATGTTTTTGGATTTAGGGTATAGATTTTTTTATTTAGAGGTTAGGGATTAGGGATTCAGGTATAGGGTTTTGGGACTAGGTTTTAGGATTTTGGTTTTTGGTTTTAGGGCTTTGGTTTCAAATTAAAGGGATAGAGTTTAGGTTTTATATTTTTGGGTTAATTATTTCAATATTAAAGTATAGGGGATATGTTTTTGTGTTTAGGGTTTATATTTTTTGATTTAGATATTATGAATTAGGGTTTCAGATATAGGGTTTGGGGACTGGGTTTTAGGGTTTTGGGTTTTAGTTTTAGGGTTTTGGTTTTAGATTGAAGGGTCAGGCCTTATGTTTTATGTTTTAGGGTTAAATATTTCAAGATTAGGGTGTGGGGATATGTTTTGGGGTTTAGGGTCAGCTTTTTGGGTTTAGAGTTTAGATATTATGGTTTCTGTTATATGGAATTGGGACTTGGTTTTAGGGTTTTTGGTTTTGGATTTAGGGTTTTGGTTTTATATTTAAGAGCTAGGGTTTAGGTTTTAGATTTAAGTCCTAGGGTTTAGGTTTTATGTTTTTGGGTTATGGATTTCAAGATTAGGTTATAGGGTATATGTTTTTGCATTTAGGATTCAGATTTTTGGATTTAGTGTTTTGGGATTAAGGTTTTCGGTGTAGGGTTTTGGGATTAGGTTTTAAGATTTTGGGCTTTCGGTTTTCGGTTTTGGTTTTAGATTTAAGGGATTGGGTTTAGGATTTATCTTTTGCTGTTAAATATTTAAAGATTATGGTATATGGAATATTTTTTGGGGTTTAGGGTTTATCTTTTTGGATTTAGAGTTTAGGGATTTGGGTTTCAGGCATAGGGTTTGGGGACGAGCTTTTTGATTTTGGGTTTGGGGTTTAGGATTTTGTTTTTATATTTAAGTTTTATGGTTAAGGTTTTATGTATTAGGGTTAAGGATTTCAAGATTAGGGTATAGGGGGTATGTTTTTGGGTTTAGGGTTCTGCTTTTTGGATTTAGGTTTTAGCGATTAGCTTTTCGGGTATATGGTTTTGGGAATAGATTTTTGGATTTTGGGTTTTGGTTTTGGATTTAAAGGATAGGGTTTAGGTTATATGTTTTAAGGTTAAGGATTTTCCGATTAGGGTATAGGGTATATGTTTTTTGGTTTGGGGTTCAACTTTTTGGATTTAGAGTTTAGGGATTTGGGTTTTGGGTATAGGGTTTTGGGGCTAGGTTTTAGGATTTTTTGTTCTCGTTTTAGGGTTTTGGTTTTAGAATTAAGGGTTGGGGTTTAGGTTTTCTATTTTAGGGTGTAGGATTCTAAGATTAGGGTATAGGTTATATGCTTTTGGGTTTATGGTTTGATATTTTGGATTTAGAGTTTTGGTTTAGGGTTTTGGGTATAGGGTTTTGGTTTTATATTTAAGTGCTAGGGTTTTGGTTTTAGATTTAAGTCCTAGGGTCTAGGTTTTATGTTTTTGGGTTATTGATTTCAAGATTAGGTTATAGGGTATATTTTTTTGCATTTAGGATTCAGATTTTTGGATTTAGTGTTTTGGGATTAAGGTTTTGGTGTAGGGTTTTGGGATTAGGTTTTAAGATTTTGGGTTTTCGGTTTTCGGTTTTGGTTTTAGATTTAAAGGATTGGGTTTAGGATTTATGTTTTGCGGTTAAATATTTAAAGATTATGGTATATGAAATATTTTTTGGGGTTTAGGGTTTATCTTTTTGGATTTAGAGTTTAGGGATTTGGGTTTCACGCATAGGGTTTGGGGACGAACTTTTGGATTTTGGGTTTGGGGTTTAGGATTTTGTTTTTATATTTAAGTTTTATGGTTAAGGTTTTATGTATTAGGGTTAAGGATTTCAAGATTAGGGTATAGGGGGTATGTTTTTGGGTTTAGGTTTCTTCTTTTTGGATTTAGGGTTTAGCGATTAGCTTTTCGGGTATATGGTTTTGGGAATAGATTTTTGGGTTTTGGGTTTTGGTTTTAGATTTAAAGGATAGGGTTTAGGTTATATGTTTTAAGGTTAAGGATTTTCCGATTAGGGTATAGGGTATATGTTTTTGGGTTTGGGGTTCGACTTTTTGGATTTAGAGTTTACGGATTTGGGTTTTGGGTATAGGGTTTTGGGGCTAGGTTTTATGATTTTTTGTTCTCGTTTTAGGGTTTTGGTTTTAGAATTAAGGGTTTGGGTTTAGGTTTTCTATTTTAGGGTGTAGGATTCTAAGATTAGGGTATAGGTTATATGCTTTTGGTTTTAGGGTTTGATATTTTGGATTTAGAGTTTTGGGTTAGGGTTTCAGGTATAAGGTTTTGGGTATAGGTTTTAGGATTTTGGGTTTTGGATTTGGGGTTTTGGTTTTAGTTTTATGAGATAGGGCTTAGATTTTATGTTTTAGGGTTAATTATTTTGATATTAGGGAATAGTTTATATGTTTTTCGGTTTAGGTTTCAGATTTTAGGTTTTAGAGTTTTAGGATTAGGGTTTCAGGTATAGGGTTTTGAGAAAATGTTTTTTGATTTTGGGTCTTTCTTTTAGAGTTTTGGTTTTAGATTTATGGTATAGGGTTTATGTTTTATGTTTTAGGGTTAAGGATTTCAATATTAGGGTATATGGGATATGTTTTTGGGTTTAGGGTTTAGTTTTTTATATTTTGAGTTTAGGGATTAGGGTTTAGGGTATAGTGTTTTGCGACTTGGTTTTAGGATTTTGTGTTTTGGTTTTAGGGTTTTGGTTTTAGATTTAAGGGATAGAATTTAGGTTTTAAATTTTATGGTTAAGTATTTTTTTATTAGGGTATATGGGATATGTTTTGGGGTTTAGGGTTCAGCGTTTTCGATTTAGAATTTCAGGATTAAAGTTCCGTGTATAGGGTTTTGGGACTAGGTTTTAGGATTTTGGGTTTTTGTTTTAGGGTTTTGGTTTTAGATTTAACGTCTAGGGTTTAGGTTTTATATTTAGGATTAAGGATTTCAAGATTAGGTTTTAGGGGATATGTTTTTGGCTTTAGGGTATAGATTTTTTTTATTTAGAGGTTAGGGATTAGGGATTCAGGTATAGGGTTTTGGGACTAGGTTTTAGGATTTTGGGTTTTGGTTTTAGGGCTTTGGTTTCAAATTAAAGGGATAGGGTTTAGGTTTTATATTTTTGGGTTAATTATTTCGAGATTAGGGTATAGGGGATATGTTTTTGTGTTTAGGGTTTAGATTTTTGGATTTAGATTTTATGAATTAGGGTTTCAGGTATAGGGTTTGGGGACTGGGTTTTAGGGTTTTGGGTTTTAGTTTTTGGTTTTTGGTTTTAGATTGAAGGGTCAGGCCTTATGTTTTATGTTTTAGGGTTAAATATTTCAAGATTAGGGTGTGGGGATATGTTTTGGGGTTTAGGGTCAGCTTTTTGGGTTTAGAGTTTAGATATTATGGTTTCTGTTATATGGAATTGGGACTTGGTTTTAGGGTTTTTGGTTTTGGATTTAGGGTTTTGGTTTTATATTTAAGAGCTAGGGTTTAGGTTTTAGATTTAAGTCCTAGGGTTTAGGTTTTATGTTTTTGGGTTATGGATTTCAAGATTAGGTTATAGGGTATATGTTTTTGCATTTAGGATTCAGATTTTTGGATTTAGTGTTTTGGGATTAAGGTTTTCGGTGTAGGGTTTTGGGATTAGGTTTTAAGATTTTGGGCTTTCGGTTTTCGGTTTTGGTTTTAGATTTAAGGGATTGGGTTTAGGATTTATCTTTTGCTGTTAAATATTTAAAGATTATGGTATATGGAATATTTTTTGGGGTTTAGGGTTTATCTTTTTGGATTTAGAGTTTAGGGATTTGGGTTTCAGGCATAGGGTTTGGGGACGAGCTTTTGGATTTTGGGTTTGGGGTTTAGGATTTTGTTTTTATATTTAAGTTTTATGGTTAAGGTTTTATGTATTAGGGTTAAGGATTTCAAGATTAGGGTATAGGGGGTATGTTTTTGGGTTTAGGGTTCTGCTTTTTGGATTTAGGTTTTAGCGATTAGCTTTTCGGGTATATGGTTTGGGGAATAGATTTTTGGATTTCGGGTTTTGGTTTTAGATTTAATGGATAGGGTTTAGGTTATATGTTTTAAGGTTAAGGATTTTCCAATTAGGGTATAGGGTATATGTTTTTTTGTCTGGGGTTCAACTTTTTGGATTTAGAGTTTAGGGATTTGGGTTTTGGGTATAGGGTTTTGGGGCTAGGTTTTAGGATTTTTTGTTCTCGTTTTAGGGTTTTGGTTTTAGAATTAAGGGTTGGGGTTTAGGTTTTCTATTTTAGGGTGTAGGATTCTAAGATTAGGGTATAGGTTATATGCTTTTGGGTTTATGGTTTGATATTTTGGATTTAGAGTTTTGGTTTAGGGTTTTGGGTATAGGGTTTTGGTTTTATATTTAAGAGCTAGGGTTTAGGTTTCAGATTTAAGTCCTAGTGTTTAGGTTTTATGTTTTTGGGTTATGGATTTCAAAATTACGTTATAGGGTATATGTTTTTACATTTAGGATTCAGATTTTTGGATTTAGTGTTTTGGGATTAAGGATTTCGGTGTAGGGTTTTGGGATTAGGTTTTAAGATTTTGGGTTTTGGGTTTTGGGTTTTGGTATTAGATTTAAGGGATAGGGTTTAGGATTTATGTTTTGTGGTTAAATATTTAAATATTATGGTATATGGAATATGTTTTGGGGTTTAGGGTTTATCTTTTTGGATTTAGAGTTTAGGGATTTGGGTTTCAGGCATAGGGTTTGGGGACTAGCGTTGGGATTTTGGGTTTGGGGTTTAGGATTTTGTTTTTATATTTAAGTTTTATGGTTAAGGTTTTATTTATTAGGGTTAATGATTTCAAGATTTGGGTATAGATGGTATGTTTTTGGGTTTAGGGTTCTGCTTTTTGGATTTAGGGTTTAGCGATTAGCTTTTCGGGTATAGGGTTTTGGGAATAGATTTTTGGATTTTGGGTTTTTGTTTTAGATTTAAAGGAAAAGGTTTAGGTTTTATGTTTTAGGGTTAAGTATTTTCCGATCAGGGTATAGGGTATATGTTTTTGGGTTTGGGGTTCAACTTTTTGGATTTAGAGTTTAGGGATTTGGGTTTTGGGTATAGGGTTTTGGGGCTAGGTTTTAGGATATTTTGTTCTGGTTTTAGGGTTTTGGTTTTAGAATTAAGGGTTGGGGTTTAGGTTTTCTATTTTAGGGTGTAGGATTATAATATTAGGGTATAGGTTATATGCTTTTGGGTTTAGGGTTTGATATTTTGGATTTAGAGTTTTGGGTTAGGGTTTCGGGTATAAGGTCTTGGGTATAGGTTTTAGGATTTTGGGTTTTGGATTTGGGGTTTTGGTTTTAGTTTTATGAGATAGGGCTTAGATTTTATGTTTTAGGGTCAATTATTTTAATATTAGGGAATAGTTTATATGTTTTTCGGTTTAGGTTTCAGATTTTAGGTTTTAGAGTTTAAGGATTAGGGTTTCAGGAATAGGGTTTTGAGAAAATGTTTTTTGATTTTGTGTCTTTGTTTTAGAGTTTTGGTTTTATATTTATGGTATAGGGTTTATGTTTTATGTTTTAGGGTTAAGGATTTCAATATTAGGGTATATGGGATATGTTTTTGGGATTAGGGTTCAGTTTTTTATATTTTGAGTTTAGGGATTAGGGTTTAGGGTATAGTGTTTTGGGACTTGGTTTTAGGATTTTGCGTTTCGGTTTTAGGGTTTTGGTTTTAGATTTAAGGGATAGAGTTTAGGTTTTAAATTTTATGGTTAAGTATTTTATTATTAGGGTATATGGGATATGTTTTGGGGTTTAGGGTTCAGCGTTTTCGATTTAGAATTTCAAGATTAAAGTTCCGTGTATAGGGTTTTGGGACTAGGTTTTAGGATTTTGGGTTTTCGTTTTAGGGTTTTGGTTTTAGATTTAACGTCTAGGGTTTAGGTTTTATATTTAGGATTAAGTATTTCAAGATTAGGTTTTAGGGGATATGTTTTTGGATTTAGGGTATAGATTTTTTTATTTAGAGGTTAGGGATTAGGGATTCAGGTATAGGGTTTTGGGACTAGGTTTTAGGATTTTGGTTTTTGGTTTTAGGGCTTTGGTTTCAAATTAAAGGGATAGAGTTTAGGTTTTATATTTTTGGGTTAATTATTTCAATATTAAAGTATAGGGGATATGTTTTTGTGTTTAGGGTTTATATTTTTTGATTTAGATATTATGAATTAGGGTTTCAGATATAGGGTTTGGGGACTGGGTTTTAGGGTTTTGGGTTTTAGTTTTAGGGTTTTGGTTTTAGATTGAAGGGTCAGGCCTTATGTTTTATGTTTTAGGGTTAAATATTTCAAGATTAGGGTGTGGGGATATGTTTTGGGGTTTAGGGTCAGCTTTTTGGGTTTAGAGTTTAGATATTATGGTTTCTGTTATATGGAATTGGGACTTGGTTTTAGGGTTTTTGGTTTTGGATTTAGGGTTTTGGTTTTATATTTAAGAGCTAGGGTTTAGGTTTTAGATTTAAGTCCTAGGGTTTAGGTTTTATGTTTTTGGGTTATGGATTTCAAGATTAGGTTATAGGGTATATGTTTTTGCATTTAGGATTCAGATTTTTGGATTTAGTGTTTTGGGATTAAGGTTTTCGGTGTAGGGTTTTGGGATTAGGTTTTAAGATTTTGGGCTTTCGGTTTTCGGTTTTGGTTTTAGATTTAAGGGATTGGGTTTAGGATTTATCTTTTGCTGTTAAATATTTAAAGATTATGGTATATGGAATATTTTTTGGGGTTTAGGGTTTATCTTTTTGGATTTAGAGTTTAGGGATTTGGGTTTCAGGCATAGGGTTTGGGGACGAGCTTTTTGATTTTGGGTTTGGGGTTTAGGATTTTGTTTTTATATTTAAGTTTTATGGTTAAGGTTTTATGTATTAGGGTTAAGGATTTCAAGATTAGGGTATAGGGGGTATGTTTTTGGGTTTAGGGTTCTGCTTTTTGGATTTAGGTTTTAGCGATTAGCTTTTCGGGTATATGGTTTTGGGAATAGATTTTTGGATTTTGGGTTTTGGTTTTGGATTTAAAGGATAGGGTTTAGGTTATATGTTTTAAGGTTAAGGATTTTCCGATTAGGGTATAGGGTATATGTTTTTTGGTTTGGGGTTCAACTTTTTGGATTTAGAGTTTAGGGATTTGGGTTTTGGGTATAGGGTTTTGGGGCTAGGTTTTAGGATTTTTTGTTCTCGTTTTAGGGTTTTGGTTTTAGAATTAAGGGTTGGGGTTTAGGTTTTCTATTTTAGGGTGTAGGATTCTAAGATTAGGGTATAGGTTATATGCTTTTGGGTTTATGGTTTGATATTTTGGATTTAGAGTTTTGGTTTAGGGTTTTGGGTATAGGGTTTTGGTTTTATATTTAAGTGCTAGGGTTTTGGTTTTAGATTTAAGTCCTAGGGTCTAGGTTTTATGTTTTTGGGTTATTGATTTCAAGATTAGGTTATAGGGTATATTTTTTTGCATTTAGGATTCAGATTTTTGGATTTAGTGTTTTGGGATTAAGGTTTTGGTGTAGGGTTTTGGGATTAGGTTTTAAGATTTTGGGTTTTCGGTTTTCGGTTTTGGTTTTAGATTTAAAGGATTGGGTTTAGGATTTATGTTTTGCGGTTAAATATTTAAAGATTATGGTATATGAAATATTTTTTGGGGTTTAGGGTTTATCTTTTTGGATTTAGAGTTTAGGGATTTGGGTTTCACGCATAGGGTTTGGGGACGAACTTTTGGATTTTGGGTTTGGGGTTTAGGATTTTGTTTTTATATTTAAGTTTTATGGTTAAGGTTTTATGTATTAGGGTTAAGGATTTCAAGATTAGGGTATAGGGGGTATGTTTTTGGGTTTAGGTTTCTTCTTTTTGGATTTAGGGTTTAGCGATTAGCTTTTCGGGTATATGGTTTTGGGAATAGATTTTTGGGTTTTGGGTTTTGGTTTTAGATTTAAAGGATAGGGTTTAGGTTATATGTTTTAAGGTTAAGGATTTTCCGATTAGGGTATAGGGTATATGTTTTTGGGTTTGGGGTTCGACTTTTTGGATTTAGAGTTTACGGATTTGGGTTTTGGGTATAGGGTTTTGGGGCTAGGTTTTATGATTTTTTGTTCTCGTTTTAGGGTTTTGGTTTTAGAATTAAGGGTTTGGGTTTAGGTTTTCTATTTTAGGGTGTAGGATTCTAAGATTAGGGTATAGGTTATATGCTTTTGGTTTTAGGGTTTGATATTTTGGATTTAGAGTTTTGGGTTAGGGTTTCAGGTATAAGGTTTTGGGTATAGGTTTTAGGATTTTGGGTTTTGGATTTGGGGTTTTGGTTTTAGTTTTATGAGATAGGGCTTAGATTTTATGTTTTAGGGTTAATTATTTTGATATTAGGGAATAGTTTATATGTTTTTCGGTTTAGGTTTCAGATTTTAGGTTTTAGAGTTTTAGGATTAGGGTTTCAGGTATAGGGTTTTGAGAAAATGTTTTTTGATTTTGGGTCTTTCTTTTAGAGTTTTGGTTTTAGATTTATGGTATAGGGTTTATGTTTTATGTTTTAGGGTTAAGGATTTCAATATTAGGGTATATGGGATATGTTTTTGGGTTTAGGGTTTAGTTTTTTATATTTTGAGTTTAGGGATTAGGGTTTAGGGTATAGTGTTTTGCGACTTGGTTTTAGGATTTTGTGTTTTGGTTTTAGGGTTTTGGTTTTAGATTTAAGGGATAGAATTTAGGTTTTAAATTTTATGGTTAAGTATTTTTTTATTAGGGTATATGGGATATGTTTTGGGGTTTAGGGTTCAGCGTTTTCGATTTAGAATTTCAGGATTAAAGTTCCGTGTATAGGGTTTTGGGACTAGGTTTTAGGATTTTGGGTTTTTGTTTTAGGGTTTTGGTTTTAGATTTAACGTCTAGGGTTTAGGTTTTATATTTAGGATTAAGGATTTCAAGATTAGGTTTTAGGGGATATGTTTTTGGCTTTAGGGTATAGATTTTTTTTATTTAGAGGTTAGGGATTAGGGATTCAGGTATAGGGTTTTGGGACTAGGTTTTAGGATTTTGGGTTTTGGTTTTAGGGCTTTGGTTTCAAATTAAAGGGATAGGGTTTAGGTTTTATATTTTTGGGTTAATTATTTCGAGATTAGGGTATAGGGGATATGTTTTTGTGTTTAGGGTTTAGATTTTTGGATTTAGATTTTATGAATTAGGGTTTCAGGTATAGGGTTTGGGGACTGGGTTTTAGGGTTTTGGGTTTTAGTTTTTGGTTTTTGGTTTTAGATTGAAGGGTCAGGCCTTATGTTTTATGTTTTAGGGTTAAATATTTCAAGATTAGGGTGTGGGGATATGTTTTGGGGTTTAGGGTCAGCTTTTTGGGTTTAGAGTTTAGATATTATGGTTTCTGTTATATGGAATTGGGACTTGGTTTTAGGGTTTTTGGTTTTGGATTTAGGGTTTTGGTTTTATATTTAAGAGCTAGGGTTTAGGTTTTAGATTTAAGTCCTAGGGTTTAGGTTTTATGTTTTTGGGTTATGGATTTCAAGATTAGGTTATAGGGTATATGTTTTTGCATTTAGGATTCAGATTTTTGGATTTAGTGTTTTGGGATTAAGGTTTTCGGTGTAGGGTTTTGGGATTAGGTTTTAAGATTTTGGGCTTTCGGTTTTCGGTTTTGGTTTTAGATTTAAGGGATTGGGTTTAGGATTTATCTTTTGCTGTTAAATATTTAAAGATTATGGTATATGGAATATTTTTTGGGGTTTAGGGTTTATCTTTTTGGATTTAGAGTTTAGGGATTTGGGTTTCAGGCATAGGGTTTGGGGACGAGCTTTTGGATTTTGGGTTTGGGGTTTAGGATTTTGTTTTTATATTTAAGTTTTATGGTTAAGGTTTTATGTATTAGGGTTAAGGATTTCAAGATTAGGGTATAGGGGGTATGTTTTTGGGTTTAGGGTTCTGCTTTTTGGATTTAGGTTTTAGCGATTAGCTTTTCGGGTATATGGTTTGGGGAATAGATTTTTGGATTTCGGGTTTTGGTTTTAGATTTAATGGATAGGGTTTAGGTTATATGTTTTAAGGTTAAGGATTTTCCAATTAGGGTATAGGGTATATGTTTTTTTGTCTGGGGTTCAACTTTTTGGATTTAGAGTTTAGGGATTTGGGTTTTGGGTATAGGGTTTTGGGGCTAGGTTTTAGGATTTTTTGTTCTCGTTTTAGGGTTTTGGTTTTAGAATTAAGGGTTGGGGTTTAGGTTTTCTATTTTAGGGTGTAGGATTCTAAGATTAGGGTATAGGTTATATGCTTTTGGGTTTATGGTTTGATATTTTGGATTTAGAGTTTTGGTTTAGGGTTTTGGGTATAGGGTTTTGGTTTTATATTTAAGAGCTAGGGTTTAGGTTTCAGATTTAAGTCCTAGTGTTTAGGTTTTATGTTTTTGGGTTATGGATTTCAAAATTACGTTATAGGGTATATGTTTTTACATTTAGGATTCAGATTTTTGGATTTAGTGTTTTGGGATTAAGGATTTCGGTGTAGGGTTTTGGGATTAGGTTTTAAGATTTTGGGTTTTGGGTTTTGGGTTTTGGTATTAGATTTAAGGGATAGGGTTTAGGATTTATGTTTTGTGGTTAAATATTTAAATATTATGGTATATGGAATATGTTTTGGGGTTTAGGGTTTATCTTTTTGGATTTAGAGTTTAGGGATTTGGGTTTCAGGCATAGGGTTTGGGGACTAGCGTTGGGATTTTGGGTTTGGGGTTTAGGATTTTGTTTTTATATTTAAGTTTTATGGTTAAGGTTTTATTTATTAGGGTTAATGATTTCAAGATTTGGGTATAGATGGTATGTTTTTGGGTTTAGGGTTCTGCTTTTTGGATTTAGGGTTTAGCGATTAGCTTTTCGGGTATAGGGTTTTGGGAATAGATTTTTGGATTTTGGGTTTTTGTTTTAGATTTAAAGGAAAAGGTTTAGGTTTTATGTTTTAGGGTTAAGTATTTTCCGATCAGGGTATAGGGTATATGTTTTTGGGTTTGGGGTTCAACTTTTTGGATTTAGAGTTTAGGGATTTGGGTTTTGGGTATAGGGTTTTGGGGCTAGGTTTTAGGATATTTTGTTCTGGTTTTAGGGTTTTGGTTTTAGAATTAAGGGTTGGGGTTTAGGTTTTCTATTTTAGGGTGTAGGATTATAATATTAGGGTATAGGTTATATGCTTTTGGGTTTAGGGTTTGATATTTTGGATTTAGAGTTTTGGGTTAGGGTTTCGGGTATAAGGTCTTGGGTATAGGTTTTAGGATTTTGGGTTTTGGATTTGGGGTTTTGGTTTTAGTTTTATGAGATAGGGCTTAGATTTTATGTTTTAGGGTCAATTATTTTAATATTAGGGAATAGTTTATATGTTTTTCGGTTTAGGTTTCAGATTTTAGGTTTTAGAGTTTAAGGATTAGGGTTTCAGGAATAGGGTTTTGAGAAAATGTTTTTTGATTTTGTGTCTTTGTTTTAGAGTTTTGGTTTTATATTTATGGTATAGGGTTTATGTTTTATGTTTTAGGGTTAAGGATTTCAATATTAGGGTATATGGGATATGTTTTTGGGATTAGGGTTCAGTTTTTTATATTTTGAGTTTAGGGATTAGGGTTTAGGGTATAGTGTTTTGGGACTTGGTTTTAGGATTTTGCGTTTCGGTTTTAGGGTTTTGGTTTTAGATTTAAGGGATAGAGTTTAGGTTTTAAATTTTATGGTTAAGTATTTTATTATTAGGGTATATGGGATATGTTTTGGGGTTTAGGGTTCAGCGTTTTCGATTTAGAATTTCAAGATTAAAGTTCCGTGTATAGGGTTTTGGGACTAGGTTTTAGGATTTTGGGTTTTCGTTTTAGGGTTTTGGTTTTAGATTTAACGTCTAGGGTTTAGGTTTTATATTTAGGATTAAGTATTTCAAGATTAGGTTTTAGGGGATATGTTTTTGGATTTAGGGTATAGATTTTTTTATTTAGAGGTTAGGGATTAGGGATTCAGGTATAGGGTTTTGGGACTAGGTTTTAGGATTTTGGTTTTTGGTTTTAGGGCTTTGGTTTCAAATTAAAGGGATAGAGTTTAGGTTTTATATTTTTGGGTTAATTATTTCAATATTAAAGTATAGGGGATATGTTTTTGTGTTTAGGGTTTATATTTTTTGATTTAGATATTATGAATTAGGGTTTCAGATATAGGGTTTGGGGACTGGGTTTTAGGGTTTTGGGTTTTAGTTTTAGGGTTTTGGTTTTAGATTGAAGGGTCAGGCCTTATGTTTTATGTTTTAGGGTTAAATATTTCAAGATTAGGGTGTGGGGATATGTTTTGGGGTTTAGGGTCAGCTTTTTGGGTTTAGAGTTTAGATATTATGGTTTCTGTTATATGGAATTGGGACTTGGTTTTAGGGTTTTTGGTTTTGGATTTAGGGTTTTGGTTTTATATTTAAGAGCTAGGGTTTAGGTTTTAGATTTAAGTCCTAGGGTTTAGGTTTTATGTTTTTGGGTTATGGATTTCAAGATTAGGTTATAGGGTATATGTTTTTGCATTTAGGATTCAGATTTTTGGATTTAGTGTTTTGGGATTAAGGTTTTCGGTGTAGGGTTTTGGGATTAGGTTTTAAGATTTTGGGCTTTCGGTTTTCGGTTTTGGTTTTAGATTTAAGGGATTGGGTTTAGGATTTATCTTTTGCTGTTAAATATTTAAAGATTATGGTATATGGAATATTTTTTGGGGTTTAGGGTTTATCTTTTTGGATTTAGAGTTTAGGGATTTGGGTTTCAGGCATAGGGTTTGGGGACGAGCTTTTTGATTTTGGGTTTGGGGTTTAGGATTTTGTTTTTATATTTAAGTTTTATGGTTAAGGTTTTATGTATTAGGGTTAAGGATTTCAAGATTAGGGTATAGGGGGTATGTTTTTGGGTTTAGGGTTCTGCTTTTTGGATTTAGGTTTTAGCGATTAGCTTTTCGGGTATATGGTTTTGGGAATAGATTTTTGGATTTTGGGTTTTGGTTTTGGATTTAAAGGATAGGGTTTAGGTTATATGTTTTAAGGTTAAGGATTTTCCGATTAGGGTATAGGGTATATGTTTTTTGGTTTGGGGTTCAACTTTTTGGATTTAGAGTTTAGGGATTTGGGTTTTGGGTATAGGGTTTTGGGGCTAGGTTTTAGGATTTTTTGTTCTCGTTTTAGGGTTTTGGTTTTAGAATTAAGGGTTGGGGTTTAGGTTTTCTATTTTAGGGTGTAGGATTATAATATTAGGGTATAGGTTATATGCTTTTGGGTTTAGGGTTTGATATTTTGGATTTAGAGTTTTGGTTTAGGGTTTTGGGTATAGGGTTTTGGTTTTATATTTAAGAGCTAGGGTTTAGGTTTCAGATTTAAGTCCTAGTGTTTAGGTTTTATGTTTTTGGGTTATGGATTTCAAAATTACGTTATAGGGTATATGTTTTTACATTTAGGATTCAGATTTTTGGATTTAGTGTTTTGGGATTAAGGATTTCGGTGTAGGGTTTTGGGATTAGGTTTTAAGATTTTGGGTTTTGGGTTTTGGGTTTTGGTATTAGATTTAAGGGATAGGGTTTAGGATTTATGTTTTGTGGTTAAATATTTAAATATTATGGTATATGGAATATGTTTTGGGGTTTAGGGTTTATCTTTTTGGATTTAGAGTTTAGGGATTTGGGTTTCAGGCATAGGGTTTGGGGACTAGCGTTGGGATTTTGGGTTTGGGGTTTAGGATTTTGTTTTTATATTTAAGTTTTATGGTTAAGGTTTTATTTATTAGGGTTAATGATTTCAAGATTTGGGTATAGATGGTATGTTTTTGGGTTTAGGGTTCTGCTTTTTGGATTTAGGGTTTAGCGATTAGCTTTTCGGGTATAGGGTTTTGGGAATAGATTTTTGGATTTTGGGTTTTTGTTTTAGATTTAAAGGAAAAGGTTTAGGTTTTATGTTTTAGGGTTAAGTATTTTCCGATCAGGGTATAGGGTATATGTTTTTGGGTTTGGGGTTCAACTTTTTGGATTTAGAGTTTAGGGATTTGGGTTTTGGGTATAGGGTTTTGGGGCTAGGTTTTAGGATATTTTGTTCTGGTTTTAGGGTTTTGGTTTTAGAATTAAGGGTTGGGGTTTAGGTTTTCTATTTTAGGGTGTAGGATTATAATATTAGGGTATAGGTTATATGCTTTTGGGTTTAGGGTTTGATATTTTGGATTTAGAGTTTTGGGTTAGGGTTTCGGGTATAAGGTCTTGGGTATAGGTTTTAGGATTTTGGGTTTTGGATTTGGGGTTTTGGTTTTAGTTTTATGAGATAGGGCTTAGATTTTATGTTTTAGGGTCAATTATTTTAATATTAGGGAATAGTTTATATGTTTTTCGGTTTAGGTTTCAGATTTTAGGTTTTAGAGTTTAAGGATTAGGGTTTCAGGAATAGGGTTTTGAGAAAATGTTTTTTGATTTTGTGTCTTTGTTTTAGAGTTTTGGTTTTATATTTATGGTATAGGGTTTATGTTTTATGTTTTAGGGTTAAGGATTTCAATATTAGGGTATATGGGATATGTTTTTGGGATTAGGGTTCAGTTTTTTATATTTTGAGTTTAGGGATTAGGGTTTAGGGTATAGTGTTTTGGGACTTGGTTTTAGGATTTTGCGTTTCGGTTTTAGGGTTTTGGTTTTAGATTTAAGGGATAGAGTTTAGGTTTTAAATTTTATGGTTAAGTATTTTATTATTAGGGTATATGGGATATGTTTTGGGGTTTAGGGTTCAGCGTTTTCGATTTAGAATTTCAAGATTAAAGTTCCGTGTATAGGGTTTTGGGACTAGGTTTTAGGATTTTGGGTTTTCGTTTTAGGGTTTTGGTTTTAGATTTAACGTCTAGGGTTTAGGTTTTATATTTAGGATTAAGTATTTCAAGATTAGGTTTTAGGGGATATGTTTTTGGATTTAGGGTATAGATTTTTTTATTTAGAGGTTAGGGATTAGGGATTCAGGTATAGGGTTTTGGGACTAGGTTTTAGGATTTTGGTTTTTGGTTTTAGGGCTTTGGTTTCAAATTAAAGGGATAGAGTTTAGGTTTTATATTTTTGGGTTAATTATTTCAATATTAAAGTATAGGGGATATGTTTTTGTGTTTAGGGTTTATATTTTTTGATTTAGATATTATGAATTAGGGTTTCAGATATAGGGTTTGGGGACTGGGTTTTAGGGTTTTGGGTTTTAGTTTTAGGGTTTTGGTTTTAGATTGAAGGGTCAGGCCTTATGTTTTATGTTTTAGGGTTAAATATTTCAAGATTAGGGTGTGGGGATATGTTTTGGGGTTTAGGGTCAGCTTTTTGGGTTTAGAGTTTAGATATTATGGTTTCTGTTATATGGAATTGGGACTTGGTTTTAGGGTTTTTGGTTTTGGATTTAGGGTTTTGGTTTTATATTTAAGAGCTAGGGTTTAGGTTTTAGATTTAAGTCCTAGGGTTTAGGTTTTATGTTTTTGGGTTATGGATTTCAAGATTAGGTTATAGGGTATATGTTTTTGCATTTAGGATTCAGATTTTTGGATTTAGTGTTTTGGGATTAAGGTTTTCGGTGTAGGGTTTTGGGATTAGGTTTTAAGATTTTGGGCTTTCGGTTTTCGGTTTTGGTTTTAGATTTAAGGGATTGGGTTTAGGATTTATCTTTTGCTGTTAAATATTTAAAGATTATGGTATATGGAATATTTTTTGGGGTTTAGGGTTTATCTTTTTGGATTTAGAGTTTAGGGATTTGGGTTTCAGGCATAGGGTTTGGGGACGAGCTTTTTGATTTTGGGTTTGGGGTTTAGGATTTTGTTTTTATATTTAAGTTTTATGGTTAAGGTTTTATGTATTAGGGTTAAGGATTTCAAGATTAGGGTATAGGGGGTATGTTTTTGGGTTTAGGGTTCTGCTTTTTGGATTTAGGTTTTAGCGATTAGCTTTTCGGGTATATGGTTTTGGGAATAGATTTTTGGATTTTGGGTTTTGGTTTTGGATTTAAAGGATAGGGTTTAGGTTATATGTTTTAAGGTTAAGGATTTTCCGATTAGGGTATAGGGTATATGTTTTTTGGTTTGGGGTTCAACTTTTTGGATTTAGAGTTTAGGGATTTGGGTTTTGGGTATAGGGTTTTGGGGCTAGGTTTTAGGATTTTTTGTTCTCGTTTTAGGGTTTTGGTTTTAGAATTAAGGGTTGGGGTTTAGGTTTTCTATTTTAGGGTGTAGGATTCTAAGATTAGGGTATAGGTTATATGCTTTTGGGTTTATGGTTTGATATTTTGGATTTAGAGTTTTGGTTTAGGGTTTTGGGTATAGGGTTTTGGTTTTATATTTAAGTGCTAGGGTTTTGGTTTTAGATTTAAGTCCTAGGGTCTAGGTTTTATGTTTTTGGGTTATTGATTTCAAGATTAGGTTATAGGGTATATTTTTTTGCATTTAGGATTCAGATTTTTGGATTTAGTGTTTTGGGATTAAGGTTTTGGTGTAGGGTTTTGGGATTAGGTTTTAAGATTTTGGGTTTTCGGTTTTCGGTTTTGGTTTTAGATTTAAAGGATTGGGTTTAGGATTTATGTTTTGCGGTTAAATATTTAAAGATTATGGTATATGAAATATTTTTTGGGGTTTAGGGTTTATCTTTTTGGATTTAGAGTTTAGGGATTTGGGTTTCACGTATAGGGTTTGGGGACGAACTTTTGGATTTTGGGTTTGGGGTTTAGGATTTTGTTTTTATATTTAAGTTTTATGGTTAAGGTTTTATGTATTAGGGTTAAGGATTTCAAGATTAGGGTATAGGGGGTATGTTTTTGGGTTTAGGTTTCTTCTTTTTGGATTTAGGGTTTAGCGATTAGCTTTTCGGGTATATGGTTTTGGGAATAGATTTTTGGGTTTTGGGTTTTGGTTTTAGATTTAAAGGATAGGGTTTAGGTTATATGTTTTAAGGTTAAGGATTTTCCGATTAGGGTATAGGGTATATGTTTTTGGGTTTGGGGTTCGACTTTTTGGATTTAGAGTTTACGGATTTGGGTTTTGGGTATAGGGTTTTGGGGCTAGGTTTTATGATTTTTTGTTCTCGTTTTAGGGTTTTGGTTTTAGAATTAAGGGTTTGGGTTTAGGTTTTCTATTTTAGGGTGTAGGATTCTAAGATTAGGGTATAGGTTATATGCTTTTGGTTTTAGGGTTTGATATTTTGGATTTAGAGTTTTGGGTTAGGGTTTCAGGTATAAGGTTTTGGGTATAGGTTTTAGGATTTTGGGTTTTGGATTTGGGGTTTTGGTTTTAGTTTTATGAGATAGGGCTTAGATTTTATGTTTTAGGGTTAATTATTTTGATATTAGGGAATAGTTTATATGTTTTTCGGTTTAGGTTTCAGATTTTAGGTTTTAGAGTTTTAGGATTAGGGTTTCAGGTATAGGGTTTTGAGAAAATGTTTTTTGATTTTGGGTCTTTCTTTTAGAGTTTTGGTTTTAGATTTATGGTATAGGGTTTATGTTTTATGTTTTAGGGTTAAGGATTTCAATATTAGGGTATATGGGATATGTTTTTGGGTTTAGGGTTTAGTTTTTTATATTTTGAGTTTAGGGATTAGGGTTTAGGGTATAGTGTTTTGCGACTTGGTTTTAGGATTTTGTGTTTTGGTTTTAGGGTTTTGGTTTTAGATTTAAGGGATAGAATTTAGGTTTTAAATTTTATGGTTAAGTATTTTTTTATTAGGGTATATGGGATATGTTTTGGGGTTTAGGGTTCAGCGTTTTCGATTTAGAATTTCAGGATTAAAGTTCCGTGTATAGGGTTTTGGGACTAGGTTTTAGGATTTTGGGTTTTTGTTTTAGGGTTTTGGTTTTAGATTTAACGTCTAGGGTTTAGGTTTTATATTTAGGATTAAGGATTTCAAGATTAGGTTTTAGGGGATATGTTTTTGGCTTTAGGGTATAGATTTTTTTTATTTAGAGGTTAGGGATTAGGGATTCAGGTATAGGGTTTTGGGACTAGGTTTTAGGATTTTGGGTTTTGGTTTTAGGGCTTTGGTTTCAAATTAAAGGGATAGGGTTTAGGTTTTATATTTTTGGGTTAATTATTTCGAGATTAGGGTATAGGGGATATGTTTTTGTGTTTAGGGTTTAGATTTTTGGATTTAGATTTTATGAATTAGGGTTTCAGGTATAGGGTTTGGGGACTGGGTTTTAGGGTTTTGGGTTTTAGTTTTTGGTTTTTGGTTTTAGATTGAAGGGTCAGGCCTTATGTTTTATGTTTTAGGGTTAAATATTTCAAGATTAGGGTGTGGGGATATGTTTTGGGGTTTAGGGTCAGCTTTTTGGGTTTAGAGTTTAGATATTATGGTTTCTGTTATATGGAATTGGGACTTGGTTTTAGGGTTTTTGGTTTTGGATTTAGGGTTTTGGTTTTATATTTAAGAGCTAGGGTTTAGGTTTTAGATTTAAGTCCTAGGGTTTAGGTTTTATGTTTTTGGGTTATGGATTTCAAGATTAGGTTATAGGGTATATGTTTTTGCATTTAGGATTCAGATTTTTGGATTTAGTGTTTTGGGATTAAGGTTTTCGGTGTAGGGTTTTGGGATTAGGTTTTAAGATTTTGGGCTTTCGGTTTTCGGTTTTGGTTTTAGATTTAAGGGATTGGGTTTAGGATTTATCTTTTGCTGTTAAATATTTAAAGATTATGGTATATGGAATATTTTTGGGGGTTTAGGGTTTATCTTTTTGGATTTAGAGTTTAGGGATTTGGGTTTCAGGCATAGGGTTTGGGGACGAGCTTTTGGATTTTGGGTTTGGGGTTTAGGATTTTGTTTTTATATTTAAGTTTTATGGTTAAGGTTTTATGTATTAGGGTTAAGGATTTCAAGATTAGGGTATAGGGGGTATGTTTTTGGGTTTAGGGTTCTGCTTTTTGGATTTAGGTTTTAGCGATTAGCTTTTCGGGTATATGGTTTGGGGAATAGATTTTTGGATTTCGGGTTTTGGTTTTAGATTTAATGGATAGGGTTTAGGTTATATGTTTTAAGGTTAAGGATTTTCCAATTAGGGTATAGGGTATATGTTTTTTTGTCTGGGGTTCAACTTTTTGGATTTAGAGTTTAGGGATTTGGGTTTTGGGTATAGGGTTTTGGGGCTAGGTTTTAGGATTTTTTGTTCTCGTTTTAGGGTTTTGGTTTTAGAATTAAGGGTTGGGGTTTAGGTTTTCTATTTTAGGGTGTAGGATTCTAAGATTAGGGTATAGGTTATATGCTTTTGGGTTTATGGTTTGATATTTTGGATTTAGAGTTTTGGTTTAGGGTTTTGGGTATAGGGTTTTGGTTTTATATTTAAGAGCTAGGGTTTAGGTTTCAGATTTAAGTCCTAGTGTTTAGGTTTTATGTTTTTGGGTTATGGATTTCAAAATTACGTTATAGGGTATATGTTTTTACATTTAGGATTCAGATTTTTGGATTTAGTGTTTTGGGATTAAGGATTTCGGTGTAGGGTTTTGGGATTAGGTTTTAAGATTTTGGGTTTTGGGTTTTGGGTTTTGGTATTAGATTTAAGGGATAGGGTTTAGGATTTATGTTTTGTGGTTAAATATTTAAATATTATGGTATATGGAATATGTTTTGGGGTTTAGGGTTTATCTTTTTGGATTTAGAGTTTAGGGATTTGGGTTTCAGGCATAGGGTTTGGGGACTAGCGTTGGGATTTTGGGTTTGGGGTTTAGGATTTTGTTTTTATATTTAAGTTTTATGGTTAAGGTTTTATTTATTAGGGTTAATGATTTCAAGATTTGGGTATAGATGGTATGTTTTTGGGTTTAGGGTTCTGCTTTTTGGATTTAGGGTTTAGCGATTAGCTTTTCGGGTATAGGGTTTTGGGAATAGATTTTTGGATTTTGGGTTTTTGTTTTAGATTTAAAGGAAAAGGTTTAGGTTTTATGTTTTAGGGTTAAGTATTTTCCGATCAGGGTATAGGGTATATGTTTTTGGGTTTGGGGTTCAACTTTTTGGATTTAGAGTTTAGGGATTTGGGTTTTGGGTATAGGGTTTTGGGGCTAGGTTTTAGGATATTTTGTTCTGGTTTTAGGGTTTTGGTTTTAGAATTAAGGGTTGGGGTTTAGGTTTTCTATTTTAGGGTGTAGGATTATAATATTAGGGTATAGGTTATATGCTTTTGGGTTTAGGGTTTGATATTTTGGATTTAGAGTTTTGGGTTAGGGTTTCGGGTATAAGGTCTTGGGTATAGGTTTTAGGATTTTGGGTTTTGGATTTGGGGTTTTGGTTTTAGTTTTATGAGATAGGGCTTAGATTTTATGTTTTAGGGTCAATTATTTTAATATTAGGGAATAGTTTATATGTTTTTCGGTTTAGGTTTCAGATTTTAGGTTTTAGAGTTTAAGGATTAGGGTTTCAGGAATAGGGTTTTGAGAAAATGTTTTTTGATTTTGTGTCTTTGTTTTAGAGTTTTGGTTTTATATTTATGGTATAGGGTTTATGTTTTATGTTTTAGGGTTAAGGATTTCAATATTAGGGTATATGGGATATGTTTTTGGGATTAGGGTTCAGTTTTTTATATTTTGAGTTTAGGGATTAGGGTTTAGGGTATAGTGTTTTGGGACTTGGTTTTAGGATTTTGCGTTTCGGTTTTAGGGTTTTGGTTTTAGATTTAAGGGATAGAGTTTAGGTTTTAAATTTTATGGTTAAGTATTTTATTATTAGGGTATATGGGATATGTTTTGGGGTTTAGGGTTCAGCGTTTTCGATTTAGAATTTCAAGATTAAAGTTCCGTGTATAGGGTTTTGGGACTAGGTTTTAGGATTTTGGGTTTTCGTTTTAGGGTTTTGGTTTTAGATTTAACGTCTAGGGTTTAGGTTTTATATTTAGGATTAAGTATTTCAAGATTAGGTTTTAGGGGATATGTTTTTGGATTTAGGGTATAGATTTTTTTATTTAGAGGTTAGGGATTAGGGATTCAGGTATAGGGTTTTGGGACTAGGTTTTAGGATTTTGGTTTTTGGTTTTAGGGCTTTGGTTTCAAATTAAAGGGATAGAGTTTAGGTTTTATATTTTTGGGTTAATTATTTCAATATTAAAGTATAGGGGATATGTTTTTGTGTTTAGGGTTTATATTTTTTGATTTAGATATTATGAATTAGGGTTTCAGATATAGGGTTTGGGGACTGGGTTTTAGGGTTTTGGGTTTTAGTTTTAGGGTTTTGGTTTTAGATTGAAGGGTCAGGCCTTATGTTTTATGTTTTAGGGTTAAATATTTCAAGATTAGGGTGTGGGGATATGTTTTGGGGTTTAGGGTCAGCTTTTTGGGTTTAGAGTTTAGATATTATGGTTTCTGTTATATGGAATTGGGACTTGGTTTTAGGGTTTTTGGTTTTGGATTTAGGGTTTTGGTTTTATATTTAAGAGCTAGGGTTTAGGTTTTAGATTTAAGTCCTAGGGTTTAGGTTTTATGTTTTTGGGTTATGGATTTCAAGATTAGGTTATAGGGTATATGTTTTTGCATTTAGGATTCAGATTTTTGGATTTAGTGTTTTGGGATTAAGGTTTTCGGTGTAGGGTTTTGGGATTAGGTTTTAAGATTTTGGGCTTTCGGTTTTCGGTTTTGGTTTTAGATTTAAGGGATTGGGTTTAGGATTTATCTTTTGCTGTTAAATATTTAAAGATTATGGTATATGGAATATTTTTTGGGGTTTAGGGTTTATCTTTTTGGATTTAGAGTTTAGGGATTTGGGTTTCAGGCATAGGGTTTGGGGACGAGCTTTTTGATTTTGGGTTTGGGGTTTAGGATTTTGTTTTTATATTTAAGTTTTATGGTTAAGGTTTTATGTATTAGGGTTAAGGATTTCAAGATTAGGGTATAGGGGGTATGTTTTTGGGTTTAGGGTTCTGCTTTTTGGATTTAGGTTTTAGCGATTAGCTTTTCGGGTATATGGTTTTGGGAATAGATTTTTGGATTTTGGGTTTTGGTTTTGGATTTAAAGGATAGGGTTTAGGTTATATGTTTTAAGGTTAAGGATTTTCCGATTAGGGTATAGGGTATATGTTTTTTGGTTTGGGGTTCAACTTTTTGGATTTAGAGTTTAGGGATTTGGGTTTTGGGTATAGGGTTTTGGGGCTAGGTTTTAGGATTTTTTGTTCTCGTTTTAGGGTTTTGGTTTTAGAATTAAGGGTTGGGGTTTAGGTTTTCTATTTTAGGGTGTAGGATTCTAAGATTAGGGTATAGGTTATATGCTTTTGGGTTTATGGTTTGATATTTTGGATTTAGAGTTTTGGTTTAGGGTTTTGGGTATAGGGTTTTGGTTTTATATTTAAGTGCTAGGGTTTTGGTTTTAGATTTAAGTCCTAGGGTCTAGGTTTTATGTTTTTGGGTTATTGATTTCAAGATTAGGTTATAGGGTATATTTTTTTGCATTTAGGATTCAGATTTTTGGATTTAGTGTTTTGGGATTAAGGTTTTGGTGTAGGGTTTTGGGATTAGGTTTTAAGATTTTGGGTTTTCGGTTTTCGGTTTTGGTTTTAGATTTAAAGGATTGGGTTTAGGATTTATGTTTTGCGGTTAAATATTTAAAGATTATGGTATATGAAATATTTTTTGGGGTTTAGGGTTTATCTTTTTGGATTTAGAGTTTAGGGATTTGGGTTTCACGCATAGGGTTTGGGGACGAACTTTTGGATTTTGGGTTTGGGGTTTAGGATTTTGTTTTTATATTTAAGTTTTATGGTTAAGGTTTTATGTATTAGGGTTAAGGATTTCAAGATTAGGGTATAGGGGGTATGTTTTTGGGTTTAGGTTTCTTCTTTTTGGATTTAGGGTTTAGCGATTAGCTTTTCGGGTATATGGTTTTGGGAATAGATTTTTGGGTTTTGGGTTTTGGTTTTAGATTTAAAGGATAGGGTTTAGGTTATATGTTTTAAGGTTAAGGATTTTCCGATTAGGGTATAGGGTATATGTTTTTGGGTTTGGGGTTCGACTTTTTGGATTTAGAGTTTACGGATTTGGGTTTTGGGTATAGGGTTTTGGGGCTAGGTTTTATGATTTTTTGTTCTCGTTTTAGGGTTTTGGTTTTAGAATTAAGGGTTTGGGTTTAGGTTTTCTATTTTAGGGTGTAGGATTCTAAGATTAGGGTATAGGTTATATGCTTTTGGTTTTAGGGTTTGATATTTTGGATTTAGAGTTTTGGGTTAGGGTTTCAGGTATAAGGTTTTGGGTATAGGTTTTAGGATTTTGGGTTTTGGATTTGGGGTTTTGGTTTTAGTTTTATGAGATAGGGCTTAGATTTTATGTTTTAGGGTTAATTATTTTGATATTAGGGAATAGTTTATATGTTTTTCGGTTTAGGTTTCAGATTTTAGGTTTTAGAGTTTTAGGATTAGGGTTTCAGGTATAGGGTTTTGAGAAAATGTTTTTTGATTTTGGGTCTTTCTTTTAGAGTTTTGGTTTTAGATTTATGGTATAGGGTTTATGTTTTATGTTTTAGGGTTAAGGATTTCAATATTAGGGTATATGGGATATGTTTTTGGGTTTAGGGTTTAGTTTTTTATATTTTGAGTTTAGGGATTAGGGTTTAGGGTATAGTGTTTTGCGACTTGGTTTTAGGATTTTGTGTTTTGGTTTTAGGGTTTTGGTTTTAGATTTAAGGGATAGAATTTAGGTTTTAAATTTTATGGTTAAGTATTTTTTTATTAGGGTATATGGGATATGTTTTGGGGTTTAGGGTTCAGCGTTTTCGATTTAGAATTTCAGGATTAAAGTTCCGTGTATAGGGTTTTGGGACTAGGTTTTAGGATTTTGGGTTTTTGTTTTAGGGTTTTGGTTTTAGATTTAACGTCTAGGGTTTAGGTTTTATATTTAGGATTAAGGATTTCAAGATTAGGTTTTAGGGGATATGTTTTTGGCTTTAGGGTATAGATTTTTTTTATTTAGAGGTTAGGGATTAGGGATTCAGGTATAGGGTTTTGGGACTAGGTTTTAGGATTTTGGGTTTTGGTTTTAGGGCTTTGGTTTCAAATTAAAGGGATAGGGTTTAGGTTTTATATTTTTGGGTTAATTATTTCGAGATTAGGGTATAGGGGATATGTTTTTGTGTTTAGGGTTTAGATTTTTGGATTTAGATTTTATGAATTAGGGTTTCAGGTATAGGGTTTGGGGACTGGGTTTTAGGGTTTTGGGTTTTAGTTTTTGGTTTTTGGTTTTAGATTGAAGGGTCAGGCCTTATGTTTTATGTTTTAGGGTTAAATATTTCAAGATTAGGGTGTGGGGATATGTTTTGGGGTTTAGGGTCAGCTTTTTGGGTTTAGAGTTTAGATATTATGGTTTCTGTTATATGGAATTGGGACTTGGTTTTAGGGTTTTTGGTTTTGGATTTAGGGTTTTGGTTTTATATTTAAGAGCTAGGGTTTAGGTTTTAGATTTAAGTCCTAGGGTTTAGGTTTTATGTTTTTGGGTTATGGATTTCAAGATTAGGTTATAGGGTATATGTTTTTGCATTTAGGATTCAGATTTTTGGATTTAGTGTTTTGGGATTAAGGTTTTCGGTGTAGGGTTTTGGGATTAGGTTTTAAGATTTTGGGCTTTCGGTTTTCGGTTTTGGTTTTAGATTTAAGGGATTGGGTTTAGGATTTATCTTTTGCTGTTAAATATTTAAAGATTATGGTATATGGAATATTTTTTGGGGTTTAGGGTTTATCTTTTTGGATTTAGAGTTTAGGGATTTGGGTTTCAGGCATAGGGTTTGGGGACGAGCTTTTTGATTTTGGGTTTGGGGTTTAGGATTTTGTTTTTATATTTAAGTTTTATGGTTAAGGTTTTATGTATTAGGGTTAAGGATTTCAAGATTAGGGTATAGGGGGTATGTTTTTGGGTTTAGGGTTCTGCTTTTTGGATTTAGGTTTTAGCGATTAGCTTTTCGGGTATATGGTTTTGGGAATAGATTTTTGGATTTTGGGTTTTGGTTTTGGATTTAAAGGATAGGGTTTAGGTTATATGTTTTAAGGTTAAGGATTTTCCGATTAGGGTATAGGGTATATGTTTTTTGGTTTGGGGTTCAACTTTTTGGATTTAGAGTTTAGGGATTTGGGTTTTGGGTATAGGGTTTTGGGGCTAGGTTTTAGGATTTTTTGTTCTCGTTTTAGGGTTTTGGTTTTAGAATTAAGGGTTGGGGTTTAGGTTTTCTATTTTAGGGTGTAGGATTCTAAGATTAGGGTATAGGTTATATGCTTTTGGGTTTATGGTTTGATATTTTGGATTTAGAGTTTTGGTTTAGGGTTTTGGGTATAGGGTTTTGGTTTTATATTTAAGTGCTAGGGTTTTGGTTTTAGATTTAAGTCCTAGGGTCTAGGTTTTATGTTTTTGGGTTATTGATTTCAAGATTAGGTTATAGGGTATATTTTTTTGCATTTAGGATTCAGATTTTTGGATTTAGTGTTTTGGGATTAAGGTTTTGGTGTAGGGTTTTGGGATTAGGTTTTAAGATTTTGGGTTTTCGGTTTTCGGTTTTGGTTTTAGATTTAAAGGATTGGGTTTAGGATTTATGTTTTGCGGTTAAATATTTAAAGATTATGGTATATGAAATATTTTTTGGGGTTTAGGGTTTATCTTTTTGGATTTAGAGTTTAGGGATTTGGGTTTCACGCATAGGGTTTGGGGACGAACTTTTGGATTTTGGGTTTGGGGTTTAGGATTTTGTTTTTATATTTAAGTTTTATGGTTAAGGTTTTATGTATTAGGGTTAAGGATTTCAAGATTAGGGTATAGGGGGTATGTTTTTGGGTTTAGGTTTCTTCTTTTTGGATTTAGGGTTTAGCGATTAGCTTTTCGGGTATATGGTTTTGGGAATAGATTTTTGGGTTTTGGGTTTTGGTTTTAGATTTAAAGGATAGGGTTTAGGTTATATGTTTTAAGGTTAAGGATTTTCCGATTAGGGTATAGGGTATATGTTTTTGGGTTTGGGGTTCGACTTTTTGGATTTAGAGTTTACGGATTTGGGTTTTGGGTATAGGGTTTTGGGGCTAGGTTTTATGATTTTTTGTTCTCGTTTTAGGGTTTTGGTTTTAGAATTAAGGGTTTGGGTTTAGGTTTTCTATTTTAGGGTGTAGGATTCTAAGATTAGGGTATAGGTTATATGCTTTTGGTTTTAGGGTTTGATATTTTGGATTTAGAGTTTTGGGTTAGGGTTTCAGGTATAAGGTTTTGGGTATAGGTTTTAGGATTTTGGGTTTTGGATTTGGGGTTTTGGTTTTAGTTTTATGAGATAGGGCTTAGATTTTATGTTTTAGGGTTAATTATTTTGATATTAGGGAATAGTTTATATGTTTTTCGGTTTAGGTTTCAGATTTTAGGTTTTAGAGTTTTAGGATTAGGGTTTCAGGTATAGGGTTTTGAGAAAATGTTTTTTGATTTTGGGTCTTTCTTTTAGAGTTTTGGTTTTAGATTTATGGTATAGGGTTTATGTTTTATGTTTTAGGGTTAAGGATTTCAATATTAGGGTATATGGGATATGTTTTTGGGTTTAGGGTTTAGTTTTTTATATTTTGAGTTTAGGGATTAGGGTTTAGGGTATAGTGTTTTGCGACTTGGTTTTAGGATTTTGTGTTTTGGTTTTAGGGTTTTGGTTTTAGATTTAAGGGATAGAATTTAGGTTTTAAATTTTATGGTTAAGTATTTTTTTATTAGGGTATATGGGATATGTTTTGGGGTTTAGGGTTCAGCGTTTTCGATTTAGAATTTCAGGATTAAAGTTCCGTGTATAGGGTTTTGGGACTAGGTTTTAGGATTTTGGGTTTTTGTTTTAGGGTTTTGGTTTTAGATTTAACGTCTAGGGTTTAGGTTTTATATTTAGGATTAAGGATTTCAAGATTAGGTTTTAGGGGATATGTTTTTGGCTTTAGGGTATAGATTTTTTTTATTTAGAGGTTAGGGATTAGGGATTCAGGTATAGGGTTTTGGGACTAGGTTTTAGGATTTTGGGTTTTGGTTTTAGGGCTTTGGTTTCAAATTAAAGGGATAGGGTTTAGGTTTTATATTTTTGGGTTAATTATTTCGAGATTAGGGTATAGGGGATATGTTTTTGTGTTTAGGGTTTAGATTTTTGGATTTAGATTTTATGAATTAGGGTTTCAGGTATAGGGTTTGGGGACTGGGTTTTAGGGTTTTGGGTTTTAGTTTTTGGTTTTTGGTTTTAGATTGAAGGGTCAGGCCTTATGTTTTATGTTTTAGGGTTAAATATTTCAAGATTAGGGTGTGGGGATATGTTTTGGGGTTTAGGGTCAGCTTTTTGGGTTTAGAGTTTAGATATTATGGTTTCTGTTATATGGAATTGGGACTTGGTTTTAGGGTTTTTGGTTTTGGATTTAGGGTTTTGGTTTTATATTTAAGAGCTAGGGTTTAGGTTTTAGATTTAAGTCCTAGGGTTTAGGTTTTATGTTTTTGGGTTATGGATTTCAAGATTAGGTTATAGGGTATATGTTTTTGCATTTAGGATTCAGATTTTTGGATTTAGTGTTTTGGGATTAAGGTTTTCGGTGTAGGGTTTTGGGATTAGGTTTTAAGATTTTGGGCTTTCGGTTTTCGGTTTTGGTTTTAGATTTAAGGGATTGGGTTTAGGATTTATCTTTTGCTGTTAAATATTTAAAGATTATGGTATATGGAATATTTTTTGGGGTTTAGGGTTTATCTTTTTGGATTTAGAGTTTAGGGATTTGGGTTTCAGGCATAGGGTTTGGGGACGAGCTTTTTGATTTTGGGTTTGGGGTTTAGGATTTTGTTTTTATATTTAAGTTTTATGGTTAAGGTTTTATGTATTAGGGTTAAGGATTTCAAGATTAGGGTATAGGGGGTATGTTTTTGGGTTTAGGGTTCTGCTTTTTGGATTTAGGTTTTAGCGATTAGCTTTTCGGGTATATGGTTTTGGGAATAGATTTTTGGATTTTGGGTTTTGGTTTTGGATTTAAAGGATAGGGTTTAGGTTATATGTTTTAAGGTTAAGGATTTTCCGATTAGGGTATAGGGTATATGTTTTTTGGTTTGGGGTTCAACTTTTTGGATTTAGAGTTTAGGGATTTGGGTTTTGGGTATAGGGTTTTGGGGCTAGGTTTTAGGATTTTTTGTTCTCGTTTTAGGGTTTTGGTTTTAGAATTAAGGGTTGGGGTTTAGGTTTTCTATTTTAGGGTGTAGGATTCTAAGATTAGGGTATAGGTTATATGCTTTTGGGTTTATGGTTTGATATTTTGGATTTAGAGTTTTGGTTTAGGGTTTTGGGTATAGGGTTTTGGTTTTATATTTAAGTGCTAGGGTTTTGGTTTTAGATTTAAGTCCTAGGGTCTAGGTTTTATGTTTTTGGGTTATTGATTTCAAGATTAGGTTATAGGGTATATTTTTTTGCATTTAGGATTCAGATTTTTGGATTTAGTGTTTTGGGATTAAGGTTTTGGTGTAGGGTTTTGGGATTAGGTTTTAAGATTTTGGGTTTTCGGTTTTCGGTTTTGGTTTTAGATTTAAAGGATTGGGTTTAGGATTTATGTTTTGCGGTTAAATATTTAAAGATTATGGTATATGAAATATTTTTTGGGGTTTAGGGTTTATCTTTTTGGATTTAGAGTTTAGGGATTTGGGTTTCACGCATAGGGTTTGGGGACGAACTTTTGGATTTTGGGTTTGGGGTTTAGGATTTTGTTTTTATATTTAAGTTTTATGGTTAAGGTTTTATGTATTAGGGTTAAGGATTTCAAGATTAGGGTATAGGGGGTATGTTTTTGGGTTTAGGTTTCTTCTTTTTGGATTTAGGGTTTAGCGATTAGCTTTTCGGGTATATGGTTTTGGGAATAGATTTTTGGGTTTTGGGTTTTGGTTTTAGATTTAAAGGATAGGGTTTAGGTTATATGTTTTAAGGTTAAGGATTTTCCGATTAGGGTATAGGGTATATGTTTTTGGGTTTGGGGTTCGACTTTTTGGATTTAGAGTTTACGGATTTGGGTTTTGGGTATAGGGTTTTGGGGCTAGGTTTTATGATTTTTTGTTCTCGTTTTAGGGTTTTGGTTTTAGAATTAAGGGTTTGGGTTTAGGTTTTCTATTTTAGGGTGTAGGATTCTAAGATTAGGGTATAGGTTATATGCTTTTGGTTTTAGGGTTTGATATTTTGGATTTAGAGTTTTGGGTTAGGGTTTCAGGTATAAGGTTTTGGGTATAGGTTTTAGGATTTTGGGTTTTGGATTTGGGGTTTTGGTTTTAGTTTTATGAGATAGGGCTTAGATTTTATGTTTTAGGGTTAATTATTTTGATATTAGGGAATAGTTTATATGTTTTTCGGTTTAGGTTTCAGATTTTAGGTTTTAGAGTTTTAGGATTAGGGTTTCAGGTATAGGGTTTTGAGAAAATGTTTTTTGATTTTGGGTCTTTCTTTTAGAGTTTTGGTTTTAGATTTATGGTATAGGGTTTATGTTTTATGTTTTAGGGTTAAGGATTTCAATATTAGGGTATATGGGATATGTTTTTGGGTTTAGGGTTTAGTTTTTTATATTTTGAGTTTAGGGATTAGGGTTTAGGGTATAGTGTTTTGCGACTTGGTTTTAGGATTTTGTGTTTTGGTTTTAGGGTTTTGGTTTTAGATTTAAGGGATAGAATTTAGGTTTTAAATTTTATGGTTAAGTATTTTTTTATTAGGGTATATGGGATATGTTTTGGGGTTTAGGGTTCAGCGTTTTCGATTTAGAATTTCAGGATTAAAGTTCCGTGTATAGGGTTTTGGGACTAGGTTTTAGGATTTTGGGTTTTTGTTTTAGGGTTTTGGTTTTAGATTTAACGTCTAGGGTTTAGGTTTTATATTTAGGATTAAGGATTTCAAGATTAGGTTTTAGGGGATATGTTTTTGGCTTTAGGGTATAGATTTTTTTTATTTAGAGGTTAGGGATTAGGGATTCAGGTATAGGGTTTTGGGACTAGGTTTTAGGATTTTGGGTTTTGGTTTTAGGGCTTTGGTTTCAAATTAAAGGGATAGGGTTTAGGTTTTATATTTTTGGGTTAATTATTTCGAGATTAGGGTATAGGGGATATGTTTTTGTGTTTAGGGTTTAGATTTTTGGATTTAGATTTTATGAATTAGGGTTTCAGGTATAGGGTTTGGGGACTGGGTTTTAGGGTTTTGGGTTTTAGTTTTTGGTTTTTGGTTTTAGATTGAAGGGTCAGGCCTTATGTTTTATGTTTTAGGGTTAAATATTTCAAGATTAGGGTGTGGGGATATGTTTTGGGGTTTAGGGTCAGCTTTTTGGGTTTAGAGTTTAGATATTATGGTTTCTGTTATATGGAATTGGGACTTGGTTTTAGGGTTTTTGGTTTTGGATTTAGGGTTTTGGTTTTATATTTAAGAGCTAGGGTTTAGGTTTTAGATTTAAGTCCTAGGGTTTAGGTTTTATGTTTTTGGGTTATGGATTTCAAGATTAGGTTATAGGGTATATGTTTTTGCATTTAGGATTCAGATTTTTGGATTTAGTGTTTTGGGATTAAGGTTTTCGGTGTAGGGTTTTGGGATTAGGTTTTAAGATTTTGGGCTTTCGGTTTTCGGTTTTGGTTTTAGATTTAAGGGATTGGGTTTAGGATTTATCTTTTGCTGTTAAATATTTAAAGATTATGGTATATGGAATATTTTTTGGGGTTTAGGGTTTATCTTTTTGGATTTAGAGTTTAGGGATTTGGGTTTCAGGCATAGGGTTTGGGGACGAGCTTTTTGATTTTGGGTTTGGGGTTTAGGATTTTGTTTTTATATTTAAGTTTTATGGTTAAGGTTTTATGTATTAGGGTTAAGGATTTCAAGATTAGGGTATAGGGGGTATGTTTTTGGGTTTAGGGTTCTGCTTTTTGGATTTAGGTTTTAGCGATTAGCTTTTCGGGTATATGGTTTTGGGAATAGATTTTTGGATTTTGGGTTTTGGTTTTGGATTTAAAGGATAGGGTTTAGGTTATATGTTTTAAGGTTAAGGATTTTCCGATTAGGGTATAGGGTATATGTTTTTTGGTTTGGGGTTCAACTTTTTGGATTTAGAGTTTAGGGATTTGGGTTTTGGGTATAGGGTTTTGGGGCTAGGTTTTAGGATTTTTTGTTCTCGTTTTAGGGTTTTGGTTTTAGAATTAAGGGTTGGGGTTTAGGTTTTCTATTTTAGGGTGTAGGATTCTAAGATTAGGGTATAGGTTATATGCTTTTGGGTTTATGGTTTGATATTTTGGATTTAGAGTTTTGGTTTAGGGTTTTGGGTATAGGGTTTTGGTTTTATATTTAAGTGCTAGGGTTTTGGTTTTAGATTTAAGTCCTAGGGTCTAGGTTTTATGTTTTTGGGTTATTGATTTCAAGATTAGGTTATAGGGTATATTTTTTTGCATTTAGGATTCAGATTTTTGGATTTAGTGTTTTGGGATTAAGGTTTTGGTGTAGGGTTTTGGGATTAGGTTTTAAGATTTTGGGTTTTCGGTTTTCGGTTTTGGTTTTAGATTTAAAGGATTGGGTTTAGGATTTATGTTTTGCGGTTAAATATTTAAAGATTATGGTATATGAAATATTTTTTGGGGTTTAGGGTTTATCTTTTTGGATTTAGAGTTTAGGGATTTGGGTTTCACGCATAGGGTTTGGGGACGAACTTTTGGATTTTGGGTTTGGGGTTTAGGATTTTGTTTTTATATTTAAGTTTTATGGTTAAGGTTTTATGTATTAGGGTTAAGGATTTCAAGATTAGGGTATAGGGGGTATGTTTTTGGGTTTAGGTTTCTTCTTTTTGGATTTAGGGTTTAGCGATTAGCTTTTCGGGTATATGGTTTTGGGAATAGATTTTTGGGTTTTGGGTTTTGGTTTTAGATTTAAAGGATAGGGTTTAGGTTATATGTTTTAAGGTTAAGGATTTTCCGATTAGGGTATAGGGTATATGTTTTTGGGTTTGGGGTTCGACTTTTTGGATTTAGAGTTTACGGATTTGGGTTTTGGGTATAGGGTTTTGGGGCTAGGTTTTATGATTTTTTGTTCTCGTTTTAGGGTTTTGGTTTTAGAATTAAGGGTTTGGGTTTAGGTTTTCTATTTTAGGGTGTAGGATTCTAAGATTAGGGTATAGGTTATATGCTTTTGGTTTTAGGGTTTGATATTTTGGATTTAGAGTTTTGGGTTAGGGTTTCAGGTATAAGGTTTTGGGTATAGGTTTTAGGATTTTGGGTTTTGGATTTGGGGTTTTGGTTTTAGTTTTATGAGATAGGGCTTAGATTTTATGTTTTAGGGTTAATTATTTTGATATTAGGGAATAGTTTATATGTTTTTCGGTTTAGGTTTCAGATTTTAGGTTTTAGAGTTTTAGGATTAGGGTTTCAGGTATAGGGTTTTGAGAAAATGTTTTTTGATTTTGGGTCTTTCTTTTAGAGTTTTGGTTTTAGATTTATGGTATAGGGTTTATGTTTTATGTTTTAGGGTTAAGGATTTCAATATTAGGGTATATGGGATATGTTTTTGGGTTTAGGGTTTAGTTTTTTATATTTTGAGTTTAGGGATTAGGGTTTAGGGTATAGTGTTTTGCGACTTGGTTTTAGGATTTTGTGTTTTGGTTTTAGGGTTTTGGTTTTAGATTTAAGGGATAGAATTTAGGTTTTAAATTTTATGGTTAAGTATTTTTTTATTAGGGTATATGGGATATGTTTTGGGGTTTAGGGTTCAGCGTTTTCGATTTAGAATTTCAGGATTAAAGTTCCGTGTATAGGGTTTTGGGACTAGGTTTTAGGATTTTGGGTTTTTGTTTTAGGGTTTTGGTTTTAGATTTAACGTCTAGGGTTTAGGTTTTATATTTAGGATTAAGGATTTCAAGATTAGGTTTTAGGGGATATGTTTTTGGCTTTAGGGTATAGATTTTTTTTATTTAGAGGTTAGGGATTAGGGATTCAGGTATAGGGTTTTGGGACTAGGTTTTAGGATTTTGGGTTTTGGTTTTAGGGCTTTGGTTTCAAATTAAAGGGATAGGGTTTAGGTTTTATATTTTTGGGTTAATTATTTCGAGATTAGGGTATAGGGGATATGTTTTTGTGTTTAGGGTTTAGATTTTTGGATTTAGATTTTATGAATTAGGGTTTCAGGTATAGGGTTTGGGGACTGGGTTTTAGGGTTTTGGGTTTTAGTTTTTGGTTTTTGGTTTTAGATTGAAGGGTCAGGCCTTATGTTTTATGTTTTAGGGTTAAATATTTCAAGATTAGGGTGTGGGGATATGTTTTGGGGTTTAGGGTCAGCTTTTTGGGTTTAGAGTTTAGATATTATGGTTTCTGTTATATGGAATTGGGACTTGGTTTTAGGGTTTTTGGTTTTGGATTTAGGGTTTTGGTTTTATATTTAAGAGCTAGGGTTTAGGTTTTAGATTTAAGTCCTAGGGTTTAGGTTTTATGTTTTTGGGTTATGGATTTCAAGATTAGGTTATAGGGTATATGTTTTTGCATTTAGGATTCAGATTTTTGGATTTAGTGTTTTGGGATTAAGGTTTTCGGTGTAGGGTTTTGGGATTAGGTTTTAAGATTTTGGGCTTTCGGTTTTCGGTTTTGGTTTTAGATTTAAGGGATTGGGTTTAGGATTTATCTTTTGCTGTTAAATATTTAAAGATTATGGTATATGGAATATTTTTTGGGGTTTAGGGTTTATCTTTTTGGATTTAGAGTTTAGGGATTTGGGTTTCAGGCATAGGGTTTGGGGACGAGCTTTTTGATTTTGGGTTTGGGGTTTAGGATTTTGTTTTTATATTTAAGTTTTATGGTTAAGGTTTTATGTATTAGGGTTAAGGATTTCAAGATTAGGGTATAGGGGGTATGTTTTTGGGTTTAGGGTTCTGCTTTTTGGATTTAGGTTTTAGCGATTAGCTTTTCGGGTATATGGTTTTGGGAATAGATTTTTGGATTTTGGGTTTTGGTTTTGGATTTAAAGGATAGGGTTTAGGTTATATGTTTTAAGGTTAAGGATTTTCCGATTAGGGTATAGGGTATATGTTTTTTGGTTTGGGGTTCAACTTTTTGGATTTAGAGTTTAGGGATTTGGGTTTTGGGTATAGGGTTTTGGGGCTAGGTTTTAGGATTTTTTGTTCTCGTTTTAGGGTTTTGGTTTTAGAATTAAGGGTTGGGGTTTAGGTTTTCTATTTTAGGGTGTAGGATTCTAAGATTAGGGTATAGGTTATATGCTTTTGGGTTTATGGTTTGATATTTTGGATTTAGAGTTTTGGTTTAGGGTTTTGGGTATAGGGTTTTGGTTTTATATTTAAGTGCTAGGGTTTTGGTTTTAGATTTAAGTCCTAGGGTCTAGGTTTTATGTTTTTGGGTTATTGATTTCAAGATTAGGTTATAGGGTATATTTTTTTGCATTTAGGATTCAGATTTTTGGATTTAGTGTTTTGGGATTAAGGTTTTGGTGTAGGGTTTTGGGATTAGGTTTTAAGATTTTGGGTTTTCGGTTTTCGGTTTTGGTTTTAGATTTAAAGGATTGGGTTTAGGATTTATGTTTTGCGGTTAAATATTTAAAGATTATGGTATATGAAATATTTTTTGGGGTTTAGGGTTTATCTTTTTGGATTTAGAGTTTAGGGATTTGGGTTTCACGCATAGGGTTTGGGGACGAACTTTTGGATTTTGGGTTTGGGGTTTAGGATTTTGTTTTTATATTTAAGTTTTATGGTTAAGGTTTTATGTATTAGGGTTAAGGATTTCAAGATTAGGGTATAGGGGGTATGTTTTTGGGTTTAGGTTTCTTCTTTTTGGATTTAGGGTTTAGCGATTAGCTTTTCGGGTATATGGTTTTGGGAATAGATTTTTGGGTTTTGGGTTTTGGTTTTAGATTTAAAGGATAGGGTTTAGGTTATATGTTTTAAGGTTAAGGATTTTCCGATTAGGGTATAGGGTATATGTTTTTGGGTTTGGGGTTCGACTTTTTGGATTTAGAGTTTACGGATTTGGGTTTTGGGTATAGGGTTTTGGGGCTAGGTTTTATGATTTTTTGTTCTCGTTTTAGGGTTTTGGTTTTAGAATTAAGGGTTTGGGTTTAGGTTTTCTATTTTAGGGTGTAGGATTCTAAGATTAGGGTATAGGTTATATGCTTTTGGTTTTAGGGTTTGATATTTTGGATTTAGAGTTTTGGGTTAGGGTTTCAGGTATAAGGTTTTGGGTATAGGTTTTAGGATTTTGGGTTTTGGATTTGGGGTTTTGGTTTTAGTTTTATGAGATAGGGCTTAGATTTTATGTTTTAGGGTTAATTATTTTGATATTAGGGAATAGTTTATATGTTTTTCGGTTTAGGTTTCAGATTTTAGGTTTTAGAGTTTTAGGATTAGGGTTTCAGGTATAGGGTTTTGAGAAAATGTTTTTTGATTTTGGGTCTTTCTTTTAGAGTTTTGGTTTTAGATTTATGGTATAGGGTTTATGTTTTATGTTTTAGGGTTAAGGATTTCAATATTAGGGTATATGGGATATGTTTTTGGGTTTAGGGTTTAGTTTTTTATATTTTGAGTTTAGGGATTAGGGTTTAGGGTATAGTGTTTTGCGACTTGGTTTTAGGATTTTGTGTTTTGGTTTTAGGGTTTTGGTTTTAGATTTAAGGGATAGAATTTAGGTTTTAAATTTTATGGTTAAGTATTTTTTTATTAGGGTATATGGGATATGTTTTGGGGTTTAGGGTTCAGCGTTTTCGATTTAGAATTTCAGGATTAAAGTTCCGTGTATAGGGTTTTGGGACTAGGTTTTAGGATTTTGGGTTTTTGTTTTAGGGTTTTGGTTTTAGATTTAACGTCTAGGGTTTAGGTTTTATATTTAGGATTAAGGATTTCAAGATTAGGTTTTAGGGGATATGTTTTTGGCTTTAGGGTATAGATTTTTTTTATTTAGAGGTTAGGGATTAGGGATTCAGGTATAGGGTTTTGGGACTAGGTTTTAGGATTTTGGGTTTTGGTTTTAGGGCTTTGGTTTCAAATTAAAGGGATAGGGTTTAGGTTTTATATTTTTGGGTTAATTATTTCGAGATTAGGGTATAGGGGATATGTTTTTGTGTTTAGGGTTTAGATTTTTGGATTTAGATTTTATGAATTAGGGTTTCAGGTATAGGGTTTGGGGACTGGGTTTTAGGGTTTTGGGTTTTAGTTTTTGGTTTTTGGTTTTAGATTGAAGGGTCAGGCCTTATGTTTTATGTTTTAGGGTTAAATATTTCAAGATTAGGGTGTGGGGATATGTTTTGGGGTTTAGGGTCAGCTTTTTGGGTTTAGAGTTTAGATATTATGGTTTCTGTTATATGGAATTGGGACTTGGTTTTAGGGTTTTTGGTTTTGGATTTAGGGTTTTGGTTTTATATTTAAGAGCTAGGGTTTAGGTTTTAGATTTAAGTCCTAGGGTTTAGGTTTTATGTTTTTGGGTTATGGATTTCAAGATTAGGTTATAGGGTATATGTTTTTGCATTTAGGATTCAGATTTTTGGATTTAGTGTTTTGGGATTAAGGTTTTCGGTGTAGGGTTTTGGGATTAGGTTTTAAGATTTTGGGCTTTCGGTTTTCGGTTTTGGTTTTAGATTTAAGGGATTGGGTTTAGGATTTATCTTTTGCTGTTAAATATTTAAAGATTATGGTATATGGAATATTTTTGGGGGTTTAGGGTTTATCTTTTTGGATTTAGAGTTTAGGGATTTGGGTTTCAGGCATAGGGTTTGGGGACGAGCTTTTGGATTTTGGGTTTGGGGTTTAGGATTTTGTTTTTATATTTAAGTTTTATGGTTAAGGTTTTATGTATTAGGGTTAAGGATTTCAAGATTAGGGTATAGGGGGTATGTTTTTGGGTTTAGGGTTCTGCTTTTTGGATTTAGGTTTTAGCGATTAGCTTTTCGGGTATATGGTTTGGGGAATAGATTTTTGGATTTCGGGTTTTGGTTTTAGATTTAATGGATAGGGTTTAGGTTATATGTTTTAAGGTTAAGGATTTTCCAATTAGGGTATAGGGTATATGTTTTTTTGTCTGGGGTTCAACTTTTTGGATTTAGAGTTTAGGGATTTGGGTTTTGGGTATAGGGTTTTGGGGCTAGGTTTTAGGATTTTTTGTTCTCGTTTTAGGGTTTTGGTTTTAGAATTAAGGGTTGGGGTTTAGGTTTTCTATTTTAGGGTGTAGGATTCTAAGATTAGGGTATAGGTTATATGCTTTTGGGTTTATGGTTTGATATTTTGGATTTAGAGTTTTGGTTTAGGGTTTTGGGTATAGGGTTTTGGTTTTATATTTAAGAGCTAGGGTTTAGGTTTCAGATTTAAGTCCTAGTGTTTAGGTTTTATGTTTTTGGGTTATGGATTTCAAAATTACGTTATAGGGTATATGTTTTTACATTTAGGATTCAGATTTTTGGATTTAGTGTTTTGGGATTAAGGATTTCGGTGTAGGGTTTTGGGATTAGGTTTTAAGATTTTGGGTTTTGGGTTTTGGGTTTTGGTATTAGATTTAAGGGATAGGGTTTAGGATTTATGTTTTGTGGTTAAATATTTAAATATTATGGTATATGGAATATGTTTTGGGGTTTAGGGTTTATCTTTTTGGATTTAGAGTTTAGGGATTTGGGTTTCAGGCATAGGGTTTGGGGACTAGCGTTGGGATTTTGGGTTTGGGGTTTAGGATTTTGTTTTTATATTTAAGTTTTATGGTTAAGGTTTTATTTATTAGGGTTAATGATTTCAAGATTTGGGTATAGATGGTATGTTTTTGGGTTTAGGGTTCTGCTTTTTGGATTTAGGGTTTAGCGATTAGCTTTTCGGGTATAGGGTTTTGGGAATAGATTTTTGGATTTTGGGTTTTTGTTTTAGATTTAAAGGAAAAGGTTTAGGTTTTATGTTTTAGGGTTAAGTATTTTCCGATCAGGGTATAGGGTATATGTTTTTGGGTTTGGGGTTCAACTTTTTGGATTTAGAGTTTAGGGATTTGGGTTTTGGGTATAGGGTTTTGGGGCTAGGTTTTAGGATATTTTGTTCTGGTTTTAGGGTTTTGGTTTTAGAATTAAGGGTTGGGGTTTAGGTTTTCTATTTTAGGGTGTAGGATTATAATATTAGGGTATAGGTTATATGCTTTTGGGTTTAGGGTTTGATATTTTGGATTTAGAGTTTTGGGTTAGGGTTTCGGGTATAAGGTCTTGGGTATAGGTTTTAGGATTTTGGGTTTTGGATTTGGGGTTTTGGTTTTAGTTTTATGAGATAGGGCTTAGATTTTATGTTTTAGGGTCAATTATTTTAATATTAGGGAATAGTTTATATGTTTTTCGGTTTAGGTTTCAGATTTTAGGTTTTAGAGTTTAAGGATTAGGGTTTCAGGAATAGGGTTTTGAGAAAATGTTTTTTGATTTTGTGTCTTTGTTTTAGAGTTTTGGTTTTATATTTATGGTATAGGGTTTATGTTTTATGTTTTAGGGTTAAGGATTTCAATATTAGGGTATATGGGATATGTTTTTGGGATTAGGGTTCAGTTTTTTATATTTTGAGTTTAGGGATTAGGGTTTAGGGTATAGTGTTTTGGGACTTGGTTTTAGGATTTTGCGTTTCGGTTTTAGGGTTTTGGTTTTAGATTTAAGGGATAGAGTTTAGGTTTTAAATTTTATGGTTAAGTATTTTATTATTAGGGTATATGGGATATGTTTTGGGGTTTAGGGTTCAGCGTTTTCGATTTAGAATTTCAAGATTAAAGTTCCGTGTATAGGGTTTTGGGACTAGGTTTTAGGATTTTGGGTTTTCGTTTTAGGGTTTTGGTTTTAGATTTAACGTCTAGGGTTTAGGTTTTATATTTAGGATTAAGTATTTCAAGATTAGGTTTTAGGGGATATGTTTTTGGATTTAGGGTATAGATTTTTTTATTTAGAGGTTAGGGATTAGGGATTCAGGTATAGGGTTTTGGGACTAGGTTTTAGGATTTTGGTTTTTGGTTTTAGGGCTTTGGTTTCAAATTAAAGGGATAGAGTTTAGGTTTTATATTTTTGGGTTAATTATTTCAATATTAAAGTATAGGGGATATGTTTTTGTGTTTAGGGTTTATATTTTTTGATTTAGATATTATGAATTAGGGTTTCAGATATAGGGTTTGGGGACTGGGTTTTAGGGTTTTGGGTTTTAGTTTTAGGGTTTTGGTTTTAGATTGAAGGGTCAGGCCTTATGTTTTATGTTTTAGGGTTAAATATTTCAAGATTAGGGTGTGGGGATATGTTTTGGGGTTTAGGGTCAGCTTTTTGGGTTTAGAGTTTAGATATTATGGTTTCTGTTATATGGAATTGGGACTTGGTTTTAGGGTTTTTGGTTTTGGATTTAGGGTTTTGGTTTTATATTTAAGAGCTAGGGTTTAGGTTTTAGATTTAAGTCCTAGGGTTTAGGTTTTATGTTTTTGGGTTATGGATTTCAAGATTAGGTTATAGGGTATATGTTTTTGCATTTAGGATTCAGATTTTTGGATTTAGTGTTTTGGGATTAAGGTTTTCGGTGTAGGGTTTTGGGATTAGGTTTTAAGATTTTGGGCTTTCGGTTTTCGGTTTTGGTTTTAGATTTAAGGGATTGGGTTTAGGATTTATCTTTTGCTGTTAAATATTTAAAGATTATGGTATATGGAATATTTTTTGGGGTTTAGGGTTTATCTTTTTGGATTTAGAGTTTAGGGATTTGGGTTTCAGGCATAGGGTTTGGGGACGAGCTTTTTGATTTTGGGTTTGGGGTTTAGGATTTTGTTTTTATATTTAAGTTTTATGGTTAAGGTTTTATGTATTAGGGTTAAGGATTTCAAGATTAGGGTATAGGGGGTATGTTTTTGGGTTTAGGGTTCTGCTTTTTGGATTTAGGTTTTAGCGATTAGCTTTTCGGGTATATGGTTTTGGGAATAGATTTTTGGATTTTGGGTTTTGGTTTTGGATTTAAAGGATAGGGTTTAGGTTATATGTTTTAAGGTTAAGGATTTTCCGATTAGGGTATAGGGTATATGTTTTTTGGTTTGGGGTTCAACTTTTTGGATTTAGAGTTTAGGGATTTGGGTTTTGGGTATAGGGTTTTGGGGCTAGGTTTTAGGATTTTTTGTTCTCGTTTTAGGGTTTTGGTTTTAGAATTAAGGGTTGGGGTTTAGGTTTTCTATTTTAGGGTGTAGGATTCTAAGATTAGGGTATAGGTTATATGCTTTTGGGTTTATGGTTTGATATTTTGGATTTAGAGTTTTGGTTTAGGGTTTTGGGTATAGGGTTTTGGTTTTATATTTAAGTGCTAGGGTTTTGGTTTTAGATTTAAGTCCTAGGGTCTAGGTTTTATGTTTTTGGGTTATTGATTTCAAGATTAGGTTATAGGGTATATTTTTTTGCATTTAGGATTCAGATTTTTGGATTTAGTGTTTTGGGATTAAGGTTTTGGTGTAGGGTTTTGGGATTAGGTTTTAAGATTTTGGGTTTTCGGTTTTCGGTTTTGGTTTTAGATTTAAAGGATTGGGTTTAGGATTTATGTTTTGCGGTTAAATATTTAAAGATTATGGTATATGAAATATTTTTTGGGGTTTAGGGTTTATCTTTTTGGATTTAGAGTTTAGGGATTTGGGTTTCACGCATAGGGTTTGGGGACGAACTTTTGGATTTTGGGTTTGGGGTTTAGGATTTTGTTTTTATATTTAAGTTTTATGGTTAAGGTTTTATGTATTAGGGTTAAGGATTTCAAGATTAGGGTATAGGGGGTATGTTTTTGGGTTTAGGTTTCTTCTTTTTGGATTTAGGGTTTAGCGATTAGCTTTTCGGGTATATGGTTTTGGGAATAGATTTTTGGGTTTTGGGTTTTGGTTTTAGATTTAAAGGATAGGGTTTAGGTTATATGTTTTAAGGTTAAGGATTTTCCGATTAGGGTATAGGGTATATGTTTTTGGGTTTGGGGTTCGACTTTTTGGATTTAGAGTTTACGGATTTGGGTTTTGGGTATAGGGTTTTGGGGCTAGGTTTTATGATTTTTTGTTCTCGTTTTAGGGTTTTGGTTTTAGAATTAAGGGTTTGGGTTTAGGTTTTCTATTTTAGGGTGTAGGATTCTAAGATTAGGGTATAGGTTATATGCTTTTGGTTTTAGGGTTTGATATTTTGGATTTAGAGTTTTGGGTTAGGGTTTCAGGTATAAGGTTTTGGGTATAGGTTTTAGGATTTTGGGTTTTGGATTTGGGGTTTTGGTTTTAGTTTTATGAGATAGGGCTTAGATTTTATGTTTTAGGGTTAATTATTTTGATATTAGGGAATAGTTTATATGTTTTTCGGTTTAGGTTTCAGATTTTAGGTTTTAGAGTTTTAGGATTAGGGTTTCAGGTATAGGGTTTTGAGAAAATGTTTTTTGATTTTGGGTCTTTCTTTTAGAGTTTTGGTTTTAGATTTATGGTATAGGGTTTATGTTTTATGTTTTAGGGTTAAGGATTTCAATATTAGGGTATATGGGATATGTTTTTGGGTTTAGGGTTTAGTTTTTTATATTTTGAGTTTAGGGATTAGGGTTTAGGGTATAGTGTTTTGCGACTTGGTTTTAGGATTTTGTGTTTTGGTTTTAGGGTTTTGGTTTTAGATTTAAGGGATAGAATTTAGGTTTTAAATTTTATGGTTAAGTATTTTTTTATTAGGGTATATGGGATATGTTTTGGGGTTTAGGGTTCAGCGTTTTCGATTTAGAATTTCAGGATTAAAGTTCCGTGTATAGGGTTTTGGGACTAGGTTTTAGGATTTTGGGTTTTTGTTTTAGGGTTTTGGTTTTAGATTTAACGTCTAGGGTTTAGGTTTTATATTTAGGATTAAGGATTTCAAGATTAGGTTTTAGGGGATATGTTTTTGGCTTTAGGGTATAGATTTTTTTTATTTAGAGGTTAGGGATTAGGGATTCAGGTATAGGGTTTTGGGACTAGGTTTTAGGATTTTGGGTTTTGGTTTTAGGGCTTTGGTTTCAAATTAAAGGGATAGGGTTTAGGTTTTATATTTTTGGGTTAATTATTTCGAGATTAGGGTATAGGGGATATGTTTTTGTGTTTAGGGTTTAGATTTTTGGATTTAGATTTTATGAATTAGGGTTTCAGGTATAGGGTTTGGGGACTGGGTTTTAGGGTTTTGGGTTTTAGTTTTTGGTTTTTGGTTTTAGATTGAAGGGTCAGGCCTTATGTTTTATGTTTTAGGGTTAAATATTTCAAGATTAGGGTGTGGGGATATGTTTTGGGGTTTAGGGTCAGCTTTTTGGGTTTAGAGTTTAGATATTATGGTTTCTGTTATATGGAATTGGGACTTGGTTTTAGGGTTTTTGGTTTTGGATTTAGGGTTTTGGTTTTATATTTAAGAGCTAGGGTTTAGGTTTTAGATTTAAGTCCTAGGGTTTAGGTTTTATGTTTTTGGGTTATGGATTTCAAGATTAGGTTATAGGGTATATGTTTTTGCATTTAGGATTCAGATTTTTGGATTTAGTGTTTTGGGATTAAGGTTTTCGGTGTAGGGTTTTGGGATTAGGTTTTAAGATTTTGGGCTTTCGGTTTTCGGTTTTGGTTTTAGATTTAAGGGATTGGGTTTAGGATTTATCTTTTGCTGTTAAATATTTAAAGATTATGGTATATGGAATATTTTTGGGGGTTTAGGGTTTATCTTTTTGGATTTAGAGTTTAGGGATTTGGGTTTCAGGCATAGGGTTTGGGGACGAGCTTTTGGATTTTGGGTTTGGGGTTTAGGATTTTGTTTTTATATTTAAGTTTTATGGTTAAGGTTTTATGTATTAGGGTTAAGGATTTCAAGATTAGGGTATAGGGGGTATGTTTTTGGGTTTAGGGTTCTGCTTTTTGGATTTAGGTTTTAGCGATTAGCTTTTCGGGTATATGGTTTGGGGAATAGATTTTTGGATTTCGGGTTTTGGTTTTAGATTTAATGGATAGGGTTTAGGTTATATGTTTTAAGGTTAAGGATTTTCCAATTAGGGTATAGGGTATATGTTTTTTTGTCTGGGGTTCAACTTTTTGGATTTAGAGTTTAGGGATTTGGGTTTTGGGTATAGGGTTTTGGGGCTAGGTTTTAGGATTTTTTGTTCTCGTTTTAGGGTTTTGGTTTTAGAATTAAGGGTTGGGGTTTAGGTTTTCTATTTTAGGGTGTAGGATTCTAAGATTAGGGTATAGGTTATATGCTTTTGGGTTTATGGTTTGATATTTTGGATTTAGAGTTTTGGTTTAGGGTTTTGGGTATAGGGTTTTGGTTTTATATTTAAGAGCTAGGGTTTAGGTTTCAGATTTAAGTCCTAGTGTTTAGGTTTTATGTTTTTGGGTTATGGATTTCAAAATTACGTTATAGGGTATATGTTTTTACATTTAGGATTCAGATTTTTGGATTTAGTGTTTTGGGATTAAGGATTTCGGTGTAGGGTTTTGGGATTAGGTTTTAAGATTTTGGGTTTTGGGTTTTGGGTTTTGGTATTAGATTTAAGGGATAGGGTTTAGGATTTATGTTTTGTGGTTAAATATTTAAATATTATGGTATATGGAATATGTTTTGGGGTTTAGGGTTTATCTTTTTGGATTTAGAGTTTAGGGATTTGGGTTTCAGGCATAGGGTTTGGGGACTAGCGTTGGGATTTTGGGTTTGGGGTTTAGGATTTTGTTTTTATATTTAAGTTTTATGGTTAAGGTTTTATTTATTAGGGTTAATGATTTCAAGATTTGGGTATAGATGGTATGTTTTTGGGTTTAGGGTTCTGCTTTTTGGATTTAGGGTTTAGCGATTAGCTTTTCGGGTATAGGGTTTTGGGAATAGATTTTTGGATTTTGGGTTTTTGTTTTAGATTTAAAGGAAAAGGTTTAGGTTTTATGTTTTAGGGTTAAGTATTTTCCGATCAGGGTATAGGGTATATGTTTTTGGGTTTGGGGTTCAACTTTTTGGATTTAGAGTTTAGGGATTTGGGTTTTGGGTATAGGGTTTTGGGGCTAGGTTTTAGGATATTTTGTTCTGGTTTTAGGGTTTTGGTTTTAGAATTAAGGGTTGGGGTTTAGGTTTTCTATTTTAGGGTGTAGGATTATAATATTAGGGTATAGGTTATATGCTTTTGGGTTTAGGGTTTGATATTTTGGATTTAGAGTTTTGGGTTAGGGTTTCGGGTATAAGGTCTTGGGTATAGGTTTTAGGATTTTGGGTTTTGGATTTGGGGTTTTGGTTTTAGTTTTATGAGATAGGGCTTAGATTTTATGTTTTAGGGTCAATTATTTTAATATTAGGGAATAGTTTATATGTTTTTCGGTTTAGGTTTCAGATTTTAGGTTTTAGAGTTTAAGGATTAGGGTTTCAGGAATAGGGTTTTGAGAAAATGTTTTTTGATTTTGTGTCTTTGTTTTAGAGTTTTGGTTTTATATTTATGGTATAGGGTTTATGTTTTATGTTTTAGGGTTAAGGATTTCAATATTAGGGTATATGGGATATGTTTTTGGGATTAGGGTTCAGTTTTTTATATTTTGAGTTTAGGGATTAGGGTTTAGGGTATAGTGTTTTGGGACTTGGTTTTAGGATTTTGCGTTTCGGTTTTAGGGTTTTGGTTTTAGATTTAAGGGATAGAGTTTAGGTTTTAAATTTTATGGTTAAGTATTTTATTATTAGGGTATATGGGATATGTTTTGGGGTTTAGGGTTCAGCGTTTTCGATTTAGAATTTCAAGATTAAAGTTCCGTGTATAGGGTTTTGGGACTAGGTTTTAGGATTTTGGGTTTTCGTTTTAGGGTTTTGGTTTTAGATTTAACGTCTAGGGTTTAGGTTTTATATTTAGGATTAAGTATTTCAAGATTAGGTTTTAGGGGATATGTTTTTGGATTTAGGGTATAGATTTTTTTATTTAGAGGTTAGGGATTAGGGATTCAGGTATAGGGTTTTGGGACTAGGTTTTAGGATTTTGGTTTTTGGTTTTAGGGCTTTGGTTTCAAATTAAAGGGATAGAGTTTAGGTTTTATATTTTTGGGTTAATTATTTCAATATTAAAGTATAGGGGATATGTTTTTGTGTTTAGGGTTTATATTTTTTGATTTAGATATTATGAATTAGGGTTTCAGATATAGGGTTTGGGGACTGGGTTTTAGGGTTTTGGGTTTTAGTTTTAGGGTTTTGGTTTTAGATTGAAGGGTCAGGCCTTATGTTTTATGTTTTAGGGTTAAATATTTCAAGATTAGGGTGTGGGGATATGTTTTGGGGTTTAGGGTCAGCTTTTTGGGTTTAGAGTTTAGATATTATGGTTTCTGTTATATGGAATTGGGACTTGGTTTTAGGGTTTTTGGTTTTGGATTTAGGGTTTTGGTTTTATATTTAAGAGCTAGGGTTTAGGTTTTAGATTTAAGTCCTAGGGTTTAGGTTTTATGTTTTTGGGTTATGGATTTCAAGATTAGGTTATAGGGTATATGTTTTTGCATTTAGGATTCAGATTTTTGGATTTAGTGTTTTGGGATTAAGGTTTTCGGTGTAGGGTTTTGGGATTAGGTTTTAAGATTTTGGGCTTTCGGTTTTCGGTTTTGGTTTTAGATTTAAGGGATTGGGTTTAGGATTTATCTTTTGCTGTTAAATATTTAAAGATTATGGTATATGGAATATTTTTTGGGGTTTAGGGTTTATCTTTTTGGATTTAGAGTTTAGGGATTTGGGTTTCAGGCATAGGGTTTGGGGACGAGCTTTTTGATTTTGGGTTTGGGGTTTAGGATTTTGTTTTTATATTTAAGTTTTATGGTTAAGGTTTTATGTATTAGGGTTAAGGATTTCAAGATTAGGGTATAGGGGGTATGTTTTTGGGTTTAGGGTTCTGCTTTTTGGATTTAGGTTTTAGCGATTAGCTTTTCGGGTATATGGTTTGGGGAATAGATTTTTGGATTTCGGGTTTTGGTTTTAGATTTAATGGATAGGGTTTAGGTTATATGTTTTAAGGTTAAGGATTTTCCAATTAGGGTATAGGGTATATGTTTTTTTGTCTGGGGTTCAACTTTTTGGATTTAGAGTTTAGGGATTTGGGTTTTGGGTATAGGGTTTTGGGGCTAGGTTTTAGGATTTTTTGTTCTCGTTTTAGGGTTTTGGTTTTAGAATTAAGGGTTGGGGTTTAGGTTTTCTATTTTAGGGTGTAGGATTCTAAGATTAGGGTATAGGTTATATGCTTTTGGGTTTATGGTTTGATATTTTGGATTTAGAGTTTTGGTTTAGGGTTTTGGGTATAGGGTTTTGGTTTTATATTTAAGAGCTAGGGTTTAGGTTTCAGATTTAAGTCCTAGTGTTTAGGTTTTATGTTTTTGGGTTATGGATTTCAAAATTACGTTATAGGGTATATGTTTTTACATTTAGGATTCAGATTTTTGGATTTAGTGTTTTGGGATTAAGGATTTCGGTGTAGGGTTTTGGGATTAGGTTTTAAGATTTTGGGTTTTGGGTTTTGGGTTTTGGTATTAGATTTAAGGGATAGGGTTTAGGATTTATGTTTTGTGGTTAAATATTTAAATATTATGGTATATGGAATATGTTTTGGGGTTTAGGGTTTATCTTTTTGGATTTAGAGTTTAGGGATTTGGGTTTCAGGCATAGGGTTTGGGGACTAGCGTTGGGATTTTGGGTTTGGGGTTTAGGATTTTGTTTTTATATTTAAGTTTTATGGTTAAGGTTTTATTTATTAGGGTTAATGATTTCAAGATTTGGGTATAGATGGTATGTTTTTGGGTTTAGGGTTCTGCTTTTTGGATTTAGGGTTTAGCGATTAGCTTTTCGGGTATAGGGTTTTGGGAATAGATTTTTGGATTTTGGGTTTTTGTTTTAGATTTAAAGGAAAAGGTTTAGGTTTTATGTTTTAGGGTTAAGTATTTTCCGATCAGGGTATAGGGTATATGTTTTTGGGTTTGGGGTTCAACTTTTTGGATTTAGAGTTTAGGGATTTGGGTTTTGGGTATAGGGTTTTGGGGCTAGGTTTTAGGATATTTTGTTCTGGTTTTAGGGTTTTGGTTTTAGAATTAAGGGTTGGGGTTTAGGTTTTCTATTTTAGGGTGTAGGATTATAATATTAGGGTATAGGTTATATGCTTTTGGGTTTAGGGTTTGATATTTTGGATTTAGAGTTTTGGGTTAGGGTTTCGGGTATAAGGTCTTGGGTATAGGTTTTAGGATTTTGGGTTTTGGATTTGGGGTTTTGGTTTTAGTTTTATGAGATAGGGCTTAGATTTTATGTTTTAGGGTCAATTATTTTAATATTAGGGAATAGTTTATATGTTTTTCGGTTTAGGTTTCAGATTTTAGGTTTTAGAGTTTAAGGATTAGGGTTTCAGGAATAGGGTTTTGAGAAAATGTTTTTTGATTTTGTGTCTTTGTTTTAGAGTTTTGGTTTTATATTTATGGTATAGGGTTTATGTTTTATGTTTTAGGGTTAAGGATTTCAATATTAGGGTATATGGGATATGTTTTTGGGATTAGGGTTCAGTTTTTTATATTTTGAGTTTAGGGATTAGGGTTTAGGGTATAGTGTTTTGGGACTTGGTTTTAGGATTTTGCGTTTCGGTTTTAGGGTTTTGGTTTTAGATTTAAGGGATAGAGTTTAGGTTTTAAATTTTATGGTTAAGTATTTTATTATTAGGGTATATGGGATATGTTTTGGGGTTTAGGGTTCAGCGTTTTCGATTTAGAATTTCAAGATTAAAGTTCCGTGTATAGGGTTTTGGGACTAGGTTTTAGGATTTTGGGTTTTCGTTTTAGGGTTTTGGTTTTAGATTTAACGTCTAGGGTTTAGGTTTTATATTTAGGATTAAGTATTTCAAGATTAGGTTTTAGGGGATATGTTTTTGGATTTAGGGTATAGATTTTTTTATTTAGAGGTTAGGGATTAGGGATTCAGGTATAGGGTTTTGGGACTAGGTTTTAGGATTTTGGTTTTTGGTTTTAGGGCTTTGGTTTCAAATTAAAGGGATAGAGTTTAGGTTTTATATTTTTGGGTTAATTATTTCAATATTAAAGTATAGGGGATATGTTTTTGTGTTTAGGGTTTATATTTTTTGATTTAGATATTATGAATTAGGGTTTCAGATATAGGGTTTGGGGACTGGGTTTTAGGGTTTTGGGTTTTAGTTTTAGGGTTTTGGTTTTAGATTGAAGGGTCAGGCCTTATGTTTTATGTTTTAGGGTTAAATATTTCAAGATTAGGGTGTGGGGATATGTTTTGGGGTTTAGGGTCAGCTTTTTGGGTTTAGAGTTTAGATATTATGGTTTCTGTTATATGGAATTGGGACTTGGTTTTAGGGTTTTTGGTTTTGGATTTAGGGTTTTGGTTTTATATTTAAGAGCTAGGGTTTAGGTTTTAGATTTAAGTCCTAGGGTTTAGGTTTTATGTTTTTGGGTTATGGATTTCAAGATTAGGTTATAGGGTATATGTTTTTGCATTTAGGATTCAGATTTTTGGATTTAGTGTTTTGGGATTAAGGTTTTCGGTGTAGGGTTTTGGGATTAGGTTTTAAGATTTTGGGCTTTCGGTTTTCGGTTTTGGTTTTAGATTTAAGGGATTGGGTTTAGGATTTATCTTTTGCTGTTAAATATTTAAAGATTATGGTATATGGAATATTTTTTGGGGTTTAGGGTTTATCTTTTTGGATTTAGAGTTTAGGGATTTGGGTTTCAGGCATAGGGTTTGGGGACGAGCTTTTGGATTTTGGGTTTGGGGTTTAGGATTTTGTTTTTATATTTAAGTTTTATGGTTAAGGTTTTATGTATTAGGGTTAAGGATTTCAAGATTAGGGTATAGGGGGTATGTTTTTGGGTTTAGGGTTCTGCTTTTTGGATTTAGGTTTTAGCGATTAGCTTTTCGGGTATATGGTTTGGGGAATAGATTTTTGGATTTCGGGTTTTGGTTTTAGATTTAATGGATAGGGTTTAGGTTATATGTTTTAAGGTTAAGGATTTTCCAATTAGGGTATAGGGTATATGTTTTTTTGTCTGGGGTTCAACTTTTTGGATTTAGAGTTTAGGGATTTGGGTTTTGGGTATAGGGTTTTGGGGCTAGGTTTTAGGATTTTTTGTTCTCGTTTTAGGGTTTTGGTTTTAGAATTAAGGGTTGGGGTTTAGGTTTTCTATTTTAGGGTGTAGGATTCTAAGATTAGGGTATAGGTTATATGCTTTTGGGTTTATGGTTTGATATTTTGGATTTAGAGTTTTGGTTTAGGGTTTTGGGTATAGGGTTTTGGTTTTATATTTAAGAGCTAGGGTTTAGGTTTCAGATTTAAGTCCTAGTGTTTAGGTTTTATGTTTTTGGGTTATGGATTTCAAAATTACGTTATAGGGTATATGTTTTTACATTTAGGATTCAGATTTTTGGATTTAGTGTTTTGGGATTAAGGATTTCGGTGTAGGGTTTTGGGATTAGGTTTTAAGATTTTGGGTTTTGGGTTTTGGGTTTTGGTATTAGATTTAAGGGATAGGGTTTAGGATTTATGTTTTGTGGTTAAATATTTAAATATTATGGTATATGGAATATGTTTTGGGGTTTAGGGTTTATCTTTTTGGATTTAGAGTTTAGGGATTTGGGTTTCAGGCATAGGGTTTGGGGACTAGCGTTGGGATTTTGGGTTTGGGGTTTAGGATTTTGTTTTTATATTTAAGTTTTATGGTTAAGGTTTTATTTATTAGGGTTAATGATTTCAAGATTTGGGTATAGATGGTATGTTTTTGGGTTTAGGGTTCTGCTTTTTGGATTTAGGGTTTAGCGATTAGCTTTTCGGGTATAGGGTTTTGGGAATAGATTTTTGGATTTTGGGTTTTTGTTTTAGATTTAAAGGAAAAGGTTTAGGTTTTATGTTTTAGGGTTAAGTATTTTCCGATCAGGGTATAGGGTATATGTTTTTGGGTTTGGGGTTCAACTTTTTGGATTTAGAGTTTAGGGATTTGGGTTTTGGGTATAGGGTTTTGGGGCTAGGTTTTAGGATATTTTGTTCTGGTTTTAGGGTTTTGGTTTTAGAATTAAGGGTTGGGGTTTAGGTTTTCTATTTTAGGGTGTAGGATTATAATATTAGGGTATAGGTTATATGCTTTTGGGTTTAGGGTTTGATATTTTGGATTTAGAGTTTTGGGTTAGGGTTTCGGGTATAAGGTCTTGGGTATAGGTTTTAGGATTTTGGGTTTTGGATTTGGGGTTTTGGTTTTAGTTTTATGAGATAGGGCTTAGATTTTATGTTTTAGGGTCAATTATTTTAATATTAGGGAATAGTTTATATGTTTTTCGGTTTAGGTTTCAGATTTTAGGTTTTAGAGTTTAAGGATTAGGGTTTCAGGAATAGGGTTTTGAGAAAATGTTTTTTGATTTTGTGTCTTTGTTTTAGAGTTTTGGTTTTATATTTATGGTATAGGGTTTATGTTTTATGTTTTAGGGTTAAGGATTTCAATATTAGGGTATATGGGATATGTTTTTGGGATTAGGGTTCAGTTTTTTATATTTTGAGTTTAGGGATTAGGGTTTAGGGTATAGTGTTTTGGGACTTGGTTTTAGGATTTTGCGTTTCGGTTTTAGGGTTTTGGTTTTAGATTTAAGGGATAGAGTTTAGGTTTTAAATTTTATGGTTAAGTATTTTATTATTAGGGTATATGGGATATGTTTTGGGGTTTAGGGTTCAGCGTTTTCGATTTAGAATTTCAAGATTAAAGTTCCGTGTATAGGGTTTTGGGACTAGGTTTTAGGATTTTGGGTTTTCGTTTTAGGGTTTTGGTTTTAGATTTAACGTCTAGGGTTTAGGTTTTATATTTAGGATTAAGTATTTCAAGATTAGGTTTTAGGGGATATGTTTTTGGATTTAGGGTATAGATTTTTTTATTTAGAGGTTAGGGATTAGGGATTCAGGTATAGGGTTTTGGGACTAGGTTTTAGGATTTTGGTTTTTGGTTTTAGGGCTTTGGTTTCAAATTAAAGGGATAGAGTTTAGGTTTTATATTTTTGGGTTAATTATTTCAATATTAAAGTATAGGGGATATGTTTTTGTGTTTAGGGTTTATATTTTTTGATTTAGATATTATGAATTAGGGTTTCAGATATAGGGTTTGGGGACTGGGTTTTAGGGTTTTGGGTTTTAGTTTTAGGGTTTTGGTTTTAGATTGAAGGGTCAGGCCTTATGTTTTATGTTTTAGGGTTAAATATTTCAAGATTAGGGTGTGGGGATATGTTTTGGGGTTTAGGGTCAGCTTTTTGGGTTTAGAGTTTAGATATTATGGTTTCTGTTATATGGAATTGGGACTTGGTTTTAGGGTTTTTGGTTTTGGATTTAGGGTTTTGGTTTTATATTTAAGAGCTAGGGTTTAGGTTTTAGATTTAAGTCCTAGGGTTTAGGTTTTATGTTTTTGGGTTATGGATTTCAAGATTAGGTTATAGGGTATATGTTTTTGCATTTAGGATTCAGATTTTTGGATTTAGTGTTTTGGGATTAAGGTTTTCGGTGTAGGGTTTTGGGATTAGGTTTTAAGATTTTGGGCTTTCGGTTTTCGGTTTTGGTTTTAGATTTAAGGGATTGGGTTTAGGATTTATCTTTTGCTGTTAAATATTTAAAGATTATGGTATATGGAATATTTTTTGGGGTTTAGGGTTTATCTTTTTGGATTTAGAGTTTAGGGATTTGGGTTTCAGGCATAGGGTTTGGGGACGAGCTTTTTGATTTTGGGTTTGGGGTTTAGGATTTTGTTTTTATATTTAAGTTTTATGGTTAAGGTTTTATGTATTAGGGTTAAGGATTTCAAGATTAGGGTATAGGGGGTATGTTTTTGGGTTTAGGGTTCTGCTTTTTGGATTTAGGTTTTAGCGATTAGCTTTTCGGGTATATGGTTTGGGGAATAGATTTTTGGATTTCGGGTTTTGGTTTTAGATTTAATGGATAGGGTTTAGGTTATATGTTTTAAGGTTAAGGATTTTCCAATTAGGGTATAGGGTATATGTTTTTTTGTCTGGGGTTCAACTTTTTGGATTTAGAGTTTAGGGATTTGGGTTTTGGGTATAGGGTTTTGGGGCTAGGTTTTAGGATTTTTTGTTCTCGTTTTAGGGTTTTGGTTTTAGAATTAAGGGTTGGGGTTTAGGTTTTCTATTTTAGGGTGTAGGATTCTAAGATTAGGGTATAGGTTATATGCTTTTGGGTTTATGGTTTGATATTTTGGATTTAGAGTTTTGGTTTAGGGTTTTGGGTATAGGGTTTTGGTTTTATATTTAAGAGCTAGGGTTTAGGTTTCAGATTTAAGTCCTAGTGTTTAGGTTTTATGTTTTTGGGTTATGGATTTCAAATTACGTTATAGGGTATATGTTTTTACATTTAGGATTCAGATTTTTGGATTTAGTGTTTTGGGATTAAGGATTTCGGTGTAGGGTTTTGGGATTAGGTTTTAAGATTTTGGGTTTTGGGTTTTGGGTTTTGGTATTAGATTTAAGGGATAGGGTTTAGGATTTATGTTTTGTGGTTAAATATTTAAATATTATGGTATATGGAATATGTTTTGGGGTTTAGGGTTTATCTTTTTGGATTTAGAGTTTAGGGATTTGGGTTTCAGGCATAGGGTTTGGGGACTAGCGTTGGGATTTTGGGTTTGGGGTTTAGGATTTTGTTTTTATATTTAAGTTTTATGGTTAAGGTTTTATTTATTAGGGTTAATGATTTCAAGATTTGGGTATAGATGGTATGTTTTTGGGTTTAGGGTTCTGCTTTTTGGATTTAGGGTTTAGCGATTAGCTTTTCGGGTATAGGGTTTTGGGAATAGATTTTTGGATTTTGGGTTTTTGTTTTAGATTTAAAGGAAAAGGTTTAGGTTTTATGTTTTAGGGTTAAGTATTTTCCGATCAGGGTATAGGGTATATGTTTTTGGGTTTGGGGTTCAACTTTTTGGATTTAGAGTTTAGGGATTTGGGTTTTGGGTATAGGGTTTTGGGGCTAGGTTTTAGGATATTTTGTTCTGGTTTTAGGGTTTTGGTTTTAGAATTAAGGGTTGGGGTTTAGGTTTTCTATTTTAGGGTGTAGGATTATAATATTAGGGTATAGGTTATATGCTTTTGGGTTTAGGGTTTGATATTTTGGATTTAGAGTTTTGGGTTAGGGTTTCGGGTATAAGGTCTTGGGTATAGGTTTTAGGATTTTGGGTTTTGGATTTGGGGTTTTGGTTTTAGTTTTATGAGATAGGGCTTAGATTTTATGTTTTAGGGTCAATTATTTTAATATTAGGGAATAGTTTATATGTTTTTCGGTTTAGGTTTCAGATTTTAGGTTTTAGAGTTTAAGGATTAGGGTTTCAGGAATAGGGTTTTGAGAAAATGTTTTTTGATTTTGTGTCTTTGTTTTAGAGTTTTGGTTTTATATTTATGGTATAGGGTTTATGTTTTATGTTTTAGGGTTAAGGATTTCAATATTAGGGTATATGGGATATGTTTTTGGGATTAGGGTTCAGTTTTTTATATTTTGAGTTTAGGGAGATTAGGGTTTAGGGTATAGTGTTTTGGGACTTGGTTTTAGGATTTTGCGTTTCGGTTTTAGGGTTTTGGTTTTAGATTTAAGGGATAGAGTTTAGGTTTTAAATTTTATGGTTAAGTATTTTATTATTAGGGTATATGGGATATGTTTTGGGGTTTAGGGTTCAGCGTTTTCGATTTAGAATTTCAAGATTAAAGTTCCGTGTATAGGGTTTTGGGACTAGGTTTTAGGATTTTGGGTTTTCGTTTTAGGGTTTTGGTTTTAGATTTAACGTCTAGGGTTTAGGTTTTATATTTAGGATTAAGTATTTCAAGATTAGGTTTTAGGGGATATGTTTTTGGATTTAGGGTATAGATTTTTTTATTTAGAGGTTAGGGATTAGGGATTCAGGTATAGGGTTTTGGGACTAGGTTTTAGGATTTTGGTTTTTGGTTTTAGGGCTTTGGTTTCAAATTAAAGGGATAGAGTTTAGGTTTTATATTTTTGGGTTAATTATTTCAATATTAAAGTATAGGGGATATGTTTTTGTGTTTAGGGTTTATATTTTTTGATTTAGATATTATGAATTAGGGTTTCAGATATAGGGTTTGGGGACTGGGTTTTAGGGTTTTGGGTTTTAGTTTTAGGGTTTTGGTTTTAGATTGAAGGGTCAGGCCTTATGTTTTATGTTTTAGGGTTAAATATTTCAAGATTAGGGTGTGGGGATATGTTTTGGGGTTTAGGGTCAGCTTTTTGGGTTTAGAGTTTAGATATTATGGTTTCTGTTATATGGAATTGGGACTTGGTTTTAGGGTTTTTGGTTTTGGATTTAGGGTTTTGGTTTTATATTTAAGAGCTAGGGTTTAGGTTTTAGATTTAAGTCCTAGGGTTTAGGTTTTATGTTTTTGGGTTATGGATTTCAAGATTAGGTTATAGGGTATATGTTTTTGCATTTAGGATTCAGATTTTTGGATTTAGTGTTTTGGGATTAAGGTTTTCGGTGTAGGGTTTTGGGATTAGGTTTTAAGATTTTGGGCTTTCGGTTTTCGGTTTTGGTTTTAGATTTAAGGGATTGGGTTTAGGATTTATCTTTTGCTGTTAAATATTTAAAGATTATGGTATATGGAATATTTTTTGGGGTTTAGGGTTTATCTTTTTGGATTTAGAGTTTAGGGATTTGGGTTTCAGGCATAGGGTTTGGGGACGAGCTTTTTGATTTTGGGTTTGGGGTTTAGGATTTTGTTTTTATATTTAAGTTTTATGGTTAAGGTTTTATGTATTAGGGTTAAGGATTTCAAGATTAGGGTATAGGGGGTATGTTTTTGGGTTTAGGGTTCTGCTTTTTGGATTTAGGTTTTAGCGATTAGCTTTTCGGGTATATGGTTTGGGGAATAGATTTTTGGATTTCGGGTTTTGGTTTTAGATTTAATGGATAGGGTTTAGGTTATATGTTTTAAGGTTAAGGATTTTCCAATTAGGGTATAGGGTATATGTTTTTTTGTCTGGGGTTCAACTTTTTGGATTTAGAGTTTAGGGATTTGGGTTTTGGGTATAGGGTTTTGGGGCTAGGTTTTAGGATTTTTTGTTCTCGTTTTAGGGTTTTGGTTTTAGAATTAAGGGTTGGGGTTTAGGTTTTCTATTTTAGGGTGTAGGATTCTAAGATTAGGGTATAGGTTATATGCTTTTGGGTTTATGGTTTGATATTTTGGATTTAGAGTTTTGGTTTAGGGTTTTGGGTATAGGGTTTTGGTTTTATATTTAAGAGCTAGGGTTTAGGTTTCAGATTTAAGTCCTAGTGTTTAGGTTTTATGTTTTTGGGTTATGGATTTCAAAATTACGTTATAGGGTATATGTTTTTACATTTAGGATTCAGATTTTTGGATTTAGTGTTTTGGGATTAAGGATTTCGGTGTAGGGTTTTGGGATTAGGTTTTAAGATTTTGGGTTTTGGGTTTTGGGTTTTGGTATTAGATTTAAGGGATAGGGTTTAGGATTTATGTTTTGTGGTTAAATATTTAAATATTATGGTATATGGAATATGTTTTGGGGTTTAGGGTTTATCTTTTTGGATTTAGAGTTTAGGGATTTGGGTTTCAGGCATAGGGTTTGGGGACTAGCGTTGGGATTTTGGGTTTGGGGTTTAGGATTTTGTTTTTATATTTAAGTTTTATGGTTAAGGTTTTATTTATTAGGGTTAATGATTTCAAGATTTGGGTATAGATGGTATGTTTTTGGGTTTAGGGTTCTGCTTTTTGGATTTAGGGTTTAGCGATTAGCTTTTCGGGTATAGGGTTTTGGGAATAGATTTTTGGATTTTGGGTTTTTGTTTTAGATTTAAAGGAAAAGGTTTAGGTTTTATGTTTTAGGGTTAAGTATTTTCCGATCAGGGTATAGGGTATATGTTTTTGGGTTTGGGGTTCAACTTTTTGGATTTAGAGTTTAGGGATTTGGGTTTTGGGTATAGGGTTTTGGGGCTAGGTTTTAGGATATTTTGTTCTGGTTTTAGGGTTTTGGTTTTAGAATTAAGGGTTGGGGTTTAGGTTTTCTATTTTAGGGTGTAGGATTATAATATTAGGGTATAGGTTATATGCTTTTGGGTTTAGGGTTTGATATTTTGGATTTAGAGTTTTGGGTTAGGGTTTCGGGTATAAGGTCTTGGGTATAGGTTTTAGGATTTTGGGTTTTGGATTTGGGGTTTTGGTTTTAGTTTTATGAGATAGGGCTTAGATTTTATGTTTTAGGGTCAATTATTTTAATATTAGGGAATAGTTTATATGTTTTTCGGTTTAGGTTTCAGATTTTAGGTTTTAGAGTTTAAGGATTAGGGTTTCAGGAATAGGGTTTTGAGAAAATGTTTTTTGATTTTGTGTCTTTGTTTTAGAGTTTTGGTTTTATATTTATGGTATAGGGTTTATGTTTTATGTTTTAGGGTTAAGGATTTCAATATTAGGGTATATGGGATATGTTTTTGGGATTAGGGTTCAGTTTTTTATATTTTGAGTTTAGGGATTAGGGTTTAGGGTATAGTGTTTTGGGACTT